>JABUQX010109771.1:0-22500 GCA_015478945.1 Trachelipus rathkii
ATTCTAACGCCATTTCTGTCATCCCTATTCAAATTTCTTTCATAACCGCGCATCAGCATAACAAATTGAAATAACAAGGAGACATAACCACCCTGTCTCACTCCGCTATTAATCCTAAATGATCACCATTTGACCCCAATTTTATTTCTCACCACGCCTGAAAATATAAAAAGAAAAACAAAAAACTTCATATATACTTTACTTTTGATTCCATCCAGAAAGCCTACAGGCGCCGCGCGGGCCCGGCCCCACCTTAGTAGTCACTAACACCTGCCATGAGCTTCCTATTAAACCTATCATAACGCCTGTTGCAAATTCATAAAACCTAAATACAATTTGATTTCTTCTTCTCCCTCATTTCTCTAAATCATTTGTTTCAATGGAAAGATCTTGAATTCAACCACATCCTCTACCACTCCTAAAACGCACCTTGTTCTTCACCATCAGTCCTTCAGTCACTCCGACGCACTCTTCAACCAAAATACCAGCCAATATATCTTCCCTACAAACACTCAATAAACTTATTTTATTCCCCTGATATTTCCTAACAGTTCCCCTTAGTCTCCTTACTCGCTTATATTAAGGGTACTATTCCGCTCTCCTCAATCCCTTGGACTTATAACCCTCCAGTAAAATTCGTTTATTACACACTCCAAATCCATATCAATCGCATCTTGCTCCGTTTCTTGATCCATTTCAACAGTAATTTCATCTATACCGGCCAGATTTACCATTTTTAACTTTCTCACTACCCATTACTTCCTCTTGCTAAATAACCTCATCCCCAAAATACCTATTCCTTCTTGCACCATCAACCCACCACATTCACTATCCACCTCTTCATTACTGTTACTATTATGCAGATTTTGAAGTGTTCTTTCCCATACTCCCCTCACATCCCATTTCATCAGTTACAAAACACCATCCCTATTTCATAGATTCTAAGCAGATTCCCTTATCTCATTCTTAACTTTTCGCGCTTCCTTTCAGAAAAAGCTTCCTATTCCTTGTTCAATTATACTCGTTGTTTTCCCTACGTTCACCTTTTAGTATTTCTTTTTCGCTCCTTGTATATAATTCCAAGCATGCTTCTTTTCGAGAACCTCATCATTTTGCCGTTTAGTACATTCAATCACGCTTCTTTTTTACTTTTAACCGCTTGCCTCACATCTTCATACTCACCATTCACTGTTAACATTCTTACTTCCTACCTTAGCACATCCACATACTTCTCTTGCACTACTAACAATTACTTCCTTCATTTGCCCCCAGAAATGTTCATCAGAATCAACTTGTTCACATTCAAGCTGATTTACTGCGAGCGCTCTTACATACTTTCCTTATTTGTCTTGTCAAACCTAACTTCTCCAACTCTGAATTTTACCTACCTTCTTCGTATCAACTTCTACTTCAATCCAAGTCCCACTAACTTCAATTTTAACATAGAACAACATAATGATCCGAATATCCCATTCCTAAAACCCTCACTGATTTAACATCCACACATACTTCAACACTCCTTCTTCACCAACACAAAAGGGGCTTACTATACTTATATATATAATAATATATATATATAAACTATATATATATATGTATTATTAATATATTATATATATTTTACTATAGATATATAATATATATATATATATGTATAGTATATATAATAATTAGTTATAATGATATATATTTATGGTATATACTATATATCATTTATAGTAGTATTCATATATAATATATATATATATATATATACTATATATTATATATATATTATATATAGGGTATATATTGGTGTGGGATAGTTTTTAAACCAGGGTTTGGGGTTTAAACCATTGGGTTTAAACCATGGTTTAAACACAATAAAAAAACAATGGTTTTAAACCATTAAAAAAAAAAAAAAAAAAAAAAATAGTTTAATAAAATATATTAATTATTGATTTTCTTTAGCATGTTGTTATAGTTTTTCAATATTTCAATCGAAGAGTAGCTGAAAGGCAATAAAAAATTTTATGCTGATTTTATATTATTGTGAGAAGATTAATAGTATAGATATATATTGATATATATATATATATATATATATATATATATATCTATAATTATATATATATATAGTATATATATATTTAATATATATAATAATATATATATATATTTATATTTTTGTAAATTTAACCTGTTTTAAAACATTGACTTCTTGTGCTTCAAAGCTCTTGGGAATTCACTTTTCTCGTACCCATTGATGCCACATTTCAAAAGTTTAAAATAAAACTACATATGTGGAGTGTGGAGGAGTTTTCGTGAAGAATGTGGCTAACTAGGATATGCGCAGCGGATTTTCTTGTGGTGCGTCATTATCATCTGTCATCCTTTAAAGGTAGTTAAAATATAAAGTGACATTGTCGTCATATCACAATTGGCCATTAATTGTATTTTTGGGTGCATATTTTATTAAAGTATGAATTTTTTTTTTTTAGTAAATAATAAATGTAAAACCTTTTATTTTCAGATAGAGTTTATATATCATAATATACCCTCTTGATTTTTTAACTTATGAGTTTATGTAAACTCAAAAACAATATTATTTTCATACAGTATTTACAGTTATCAAGAAAATTTGAAATTTAAGAATCTAAAGAAATTTATTAAGTAATTTTAAAATATGTGTTAGCACATGTGTATAACAGTTTCCAATATTGATTTTTGCCTTTAAAATCTATTAAACCCAATAAAAACCACAGTTAAAACTATCAAAATAGTATAAAAACAAAAAAAAAAGACATTGGTTTATTTGTTTTTTTCAAAAAAAACGAAAATGTTTTTTTTTTTAAAAGAAAACATGGTTTGTTTCCAACCGCCTATAATATCATACTATGATTATAATATATATATATATATATATTATATATATATATATATTATATATATATATATATAGTATATATTAATATATATATATATATATATATGATATTATATATAATATATATATATATATTATGATATTATATAAAGACATTGGCGGGGAAGTAAGAAATTAGTGTCTCCCCGAAATTCTAAACCGACGCATGTGCGAACGAGAACGTATCCTTTTGTTTTAAACCATTCGAACATTCCATGAAACCAAACAAATTTCGCTTCAAACCGAAAATTTTAGCTGCATGCTCCCCTATATTCTTAGAAGTTCCGTTTGAGTCAAATTCTTTCACTGTGAGTGGCCAAATGGTTAAGGTGAAGTGGATTTAAGTTCTCGTTTGCAACATCCGTCAGCGGAGACACTTTTTCTCAATATATATATATTATATATATAGTATAGTATGATATATTATTATATTATATAATATATAATATATATATATATATATATATATTATATATATATAATATATATATTTATATATATATATATATATATATTGCGTGTACGGAGATAAAGATTTTTTCTAAGCGAACGTTTTCAATTCATTGTTTAAAATAATATATATTGTAGTTGGTGAAAGCCTGCGAATATTATAGATGAATATCGGCTACGTTTTTAAATGTATAGGGATCAAACGCGGACAAGGACAAGGAAAGGACAATGAAAAGTAAGATATATATTTTTTATATACATTATCGAAAATAATAATGCATAAAATATACATAAAAGGTAATGTATTTATAATGTAACAAATTCACTCACTTTGATGTTTTTTCTGATTTCAAAATTAAAAATTTTGCACTAATATAATTGTCACATTTTTAACATTGAATAATTCATTGAAAATACATGTCCCTTTAAAGGCACGATTTATAAACTTCTCTTTGAAGTTTCTCAAACAAAAACGTTTTTCTCATGGCACCGAAAACACTCTTTCAGTTATTTTAAAAAAGTTCTTGAATAATGTATTTTTAATCCAGTAAAAGCGTTTTTAATTTATTAATAACGTCACAGTTGGTTTATACACAAAACAATGTTTGTAATGGTATGCATCTTAGATATGAATGGACTTATGTGTGTGTTATTATTATTATTCAGCAGAATATGTTTTTTGAAGAATAAGTGTTTATAATGATTTAATTCTTTTCTTTTCTTTTTTTATTTCTTTATTTGTAGTATGCATATTTTGCACTCCTTTTATTATAGAAGTTGGTGTATTCAGTGTCAAAGGCATGCAATTTCCTTATCTGCATGCGCTTCGTGTTATTCAAGTTATGCATGATTGTTTTTAATAGGTCATAATATAATTTATTGGTGCTTCTTGTAAATATCTTGTAAAGTTTCCTAAAAAGTATTTTCTTTCTATAAATTTTCCATATTTGAAAAAGAAGTTTCTATTGATTTGAATTATTTCTTCTAATTTTTTTGTACCTATTAAGAGGTAATAATTTAATATTGCTAATCGTACTTTAAAAAGAAAAATAATTTCATCTATTGCTCATTTATAAAATATTAAAATTTTAAAATAAATTAAAGAGTAAAATCTCAAAGTGCATAAAAAATTCTTATTATCAAAATTATAATGAAATGAAATCTAATATAAATTGATTTTATATATAGCCATTCAACTCGACTGTTAGCGGCAACTACCCTGCGAAATGTTCTTGGAACACGCAATTTGGCTGAGATTCTTAGCGAACGGGAAAGTATATCAAGTACAATGCAGAGCTCCCCTCGAATGAAGCAACAAGATCTTTGGGGGTGTAAAGTTGAGCAGAAGTCGAAATGTAAGTTTTATCTTTTCAACTTTAATTTGCATTACCATCATTTCATAATACCTTAAATTTTACAAGGACTTTTAATTATTATTATTTATTAATATATTTATTATTATATTAATAAATTTAATAAATGATTTTTGTTCTATTTTTTGCTATTTATTATTATTATTATTATTATTATTATTATTTATTATTATGTATTATATTATATTATTATATCATTATTATTATTCTTATTCATATATTATATAATATATATATTAATATAATATATATAAATAATTATATTTATATATATATATATATATTATATATATTATATATATATATATATATATTAATATATATATTATTATTTATATTAAATATATATATATATATTATATATTTATACTATATATTCTAGTATCATATACTACTTATATATATATATTATATATATATATTATATATAATATAGATAATATATAATAGTACTATATATACCTATAATAGCCAGCGGTCTTATATCTATTCTCCGGTGAATGTGTGAATGTATGGCGTACACTGGAAGTCACGAGTTGATAAAATGTTGAGGAATAAGACAAGAGAGCTGGGAAGATGCTGGATGTCTAGAAGAGAGAAAATTTGAATTGCTAAAAGAAAATGAGAAACAACAGATGAAAGGTTGACGAATAAATGGAAAATCTACAGGACCTAATTTTATTATGTGGCTGTGCTGGTGATGGAAGGAATAAGATGTGGGAAGAGAAGTAGTTGCAATCTGATGAGTACTTCTGGACAGAGCTGTGGGTAGATTTTTGCTCGTGTGATTCTCAAAATCTAATGGCTTTTAAATTTAAGTTTGAAAAAGTCAAGGTAAGTGTGTGTGGTTGTGACATATGGTCAATCTGAGGGTATGTTGAAGAGAGTGCGATTTTTGGGATAATTTAATGATGTTTCTGGATGGGTGAAGTATAGTAGTTCAGATTGTTGTGTTTGGGCAACCTAAATGTTGGATAGGTGGATGCAAAAAGGGATGGGATAACAGGTGGAAAGATGGGGGTGTCAGGAAATAATGAGAATACGATAGAAAGGTTGATTGATTTCTGTAGAGGGGAGACGGTAATGGCGTGTAGGTGGATATGGTATCGAATGTAAAAGGTATGAATTGATATTATTCGGTGTGAAGAAGGATGTTGAAGTATGTGTTGGAATGTTAATCAGTGAAGGGGTTAGGGATACGATTATCGGATCAATTATGTTGTTTATGTAAATTAAGTTAGTGGGCGCTTGGATGGAGAGGAAGGTGATAAAGAAAGGAGTGGGTAAGAATTAAGAGTGAGAAGTGTAAGTGAACAAGATAATAAGGATAGAGTATTTAAGAGCGCTAGCAAGAAAATCAGTTGAATGTAGGAACAAGTTTGAAACTGAACAAAATCTGGGATGGCAATGAAGGAAGCCAGCTAATAAGATTGTGTGAAACAAAGTATGTGGAAAGTTAAGATTTATTGTTAAGAAATTGTAAACAGGGAATGATTGGATGAAGAGGTGATGTAAACGGTTAACATTAAAAAGAAAGCGTGGTTGAAATGTACTAAAAGCCATGATGAGGTTTCAAAAGAAAGATATTTGGAATTATATAAGTAGGAAAAAGTAATACTAAAAGATGCCGTAGATGATAAAATAAGTAAATGAACATTCTTGGGAGCGAGGATATGGAACTTAACAAGGGAATGAAGAAGCGCTTCTGGAATCTGGAAGGAAGCGAGAAATGGCTAAGAATGAAAATCAGGGGAATCTGGCTTAGAATAACGAAAAAGGGATTGTTTTCCCTTAAGTGCCCATAGTGATGAAATGGATGAGAGGGAAGTGTGGAGGGAACGTTTCCTAAAATCTGCATACCATTTGGTAGTATGAAGAGAGTGATACGTGAATGAGTGTGGTTTGATGGGTGCAGAAGATGAATTGTTGATTCTTTGGGGATGAGATCATTGTAAAGGAGAGGTAGTGGGTACAGTTTAGAAAGTTTGAGAATGGTAAATTGCAGGTATAGAATAGAAAATTTAACTGGTTAAAATGACCAAGATGGAATGCGAAGATGGTTGATTGATTATGATTATGGAAGTTTTGTAACAAGCGTTTGTGGAGGGTATATAGTTTCGAGGGATTGGAAGAGAACAATAATTTATGTAACCCTATATAAGGGTACATGGAGAATAAAGGATAGTGTAGGAATTTATGGGAAATTAAGTTTTATTGAGTTTTGTAGGTGAAGGTAAATGCCTGGTATTTGGTTGGAAAAGAGTGTCGATCGACTAAGACTGATTGGGAAGTACAGGTGAGTTTAGGAGTGAGGTAGAGGAGTGTGGAATCAAATCTTTATTTGAAACAAATCATTGAGAAAATTAGAAGAGCAGGCTAAAGAAGATAAATTGTAATTTTGAGTTTTATGGATGTGCAAAACAGGGCGTATGAAACGATTAATTGGGTAAGCTCTTATGGCTAAGGATTGTTATATAATTATAATGGTGTTGGTGGGTAGTTTCTTCTTGAAATGTATACAAAGTTGTATGGTGTTAAAAGCGTGTGTAAGATATCAATAGATGTCGAAACTGTTGGTTTAACTATTAAGGAGCAGAGTGAGCCATTGGATGTTGCTATGTCTCCATGTTATCATTTGTATGATTGGATGGGATTATGAAGACATTAGAGGTGGGGGTGGCCAGGGGATGGTGTTAGAATGATGGAGAATAAAAGGGAGTGGAGGGTGCCCTACCAATTATATGGGGATGATTTGGTTTGTGTGGCGATTTAGAAGAGAGTTTGAGAAGATTGGATGAGAGATTTGGTGGTGTGTGTAAAAGGAAGGGTGGTTGAAGAAGTAACGTAAAATAAGCTTAGTAGGTATGGTTGTGAGTGAGGATAGTCCACGGAGTGTGTGAAGTTATGTTAGATTGGTGAGCAGCTGGAGCAAGAAAGCAGTCTGAGTTTTAATATATTTAAGATATTATGTTGATGCAAAGGGGAACGGATGATTGCGGGTGTAAGTATGTCTGAATTTGTGGAAATGGTAGGTAAGGGGGCTTGTTGTTTATAGACTCGTGGTGTGAAGGGACTATAGTCTATGAGTGCGCTAAAGGTGTTTAACTGAATGGGCATGATTGTTTCATCCTGTGGTTAATGTACTAGCAGTGATGCTATGGTCTGGATAAGAGGTATAGATCTGAAGTAGCGGAGATATTGAATGGCAATCACTTAGGGCGGGTTAGGTGTGAGAAGTGTTGATAAAATGAGGAAAATGAACGTAATTAGAGAGTTGTTTGTGATGTGGAGGAAAGGGTAAGTGAGAGACAAAATGAAAAGTACGATTAAGGATGGTTTGGTCATGTGGAAAGGATGTAGTGTATAGGGACGGTTGGTTTACGCCGATGTACTCGCTGGTGTGTGCTAAGAATTAACTTCGCAGGGAGACTGCAGAAAAGTGGATGTGAGTATAGGAATGCGTGGGAGCGAAGTAATATGAGTCTTAGCAGGAGGCGAGGTAAGAAAGGTGAATAAAGGAGTAAATAGCGGGGTTTTGTGATGGCGGGTATGGTTGTGGCCCACATGGTGCAAGGGGGATGAAACCCTACATTGACGAGATGCCATAGGGAGGGTCCCGTCGCGGTCCGTGAAGTTCTAGGTAGGAATTTTTCTGCCTGCGACGGTTTTCTCCACTTACAAGGTAATATGAGGGGGCGGTAACGCGCTTTTTTCTTTTCGACTTGCGTCATATTTCTTCTACTGCTTTTCTGTTTACCCGTGCATGCTATGCACCTTACCCCAGTTTGGGGAAGAAGGTGGATGATATATATATATATATACTTATTATATATATATATATATATACCGTATATATATATATTATAGTATATATAGTATATAAATATATACTTATATATATTAATTATGTATATATATATATATATTTATATTAATATATATATATTATCGCTTATATATATATATATTGGGTATATTATTATAGTGACTAGTATATATATATATATTAATTTTCCTATATATATATATATTAATATATACTATTTATATATACCTATATATATCATAATATATATATATATATATTATATATATATATATAAGTATATACTCATATATATATATATATATATTATTATATATACATATATATATATATATATAATATATATATACTATATATATATATATATATCGGTAGGTTATATAATATAGTGTAGTATACTTAATATATATCTATATTATACGTAATAGTACCTCTCGCTGAACAAAAGTAGAGCCTTCCAATTCACCCGAGTTAGGGAAACTCCAATCCTGAGTCCAGTTTCAAAGGCGACATGCAACGAAACACGGTTGGTTTTAAAAGTGTGGCAAGCCAAAGGGTAATTGCATAAAAATTGATAAAAGAGTGTGTTCTAGACTTTAAACAGAGGAGTCACGTAAGATTTAAGAGTGCGATAAGTTCTGGGATAAGAGATTAGTCGAGCCCTTTTCACAGATGAGAAAAGGAATGCGACGCAGTGTTAGAAGACAGTATCTACTGTTGATACGCTTATAGTATAAATGAAAGTATGGGCTAATATTCGAAGGAGTCAGAAAGAGACTTTAGTAGAACTTAGTGAATAGTGTGATTAAAGTTACGTAAAACGCCAATCCGAGTCTACTATTTTAAATAGAATTAATTATGAAGTGGACTTCACTCCAGATGTGTGAGATGCATACTGTCATACAGTGTGTGAATATACTACTACTTATAGCACAAAGAAGGACTGGGTGGGCGGAAGGATTCTGAGGCGCGTACACGCACACCTCTCACACTCTCCTCAGCTCACAGTTTAATGTTTTAAGAGATAAATAAAATTTGTCCTACCATTACGTTATGGAAAGAAGAAACACCAAGATATTAGGACAGTCGAATGGTTTGAGTTGTGCCTTTTGAAGAGATGTTACTGTTGTGCTGGAGATAGTTAGTACACTAAGATGAAACAAATTGAGTTTTATTGGACATTGAACAATCCATTGTTTTCTCGATGCCCAATTAGAATTAGAAGAAAAGTGGAGCAGTTAGTTTGTTCTAAGGCGCACCTCCCTAGCGTCAGTATTTAATACTGGATTGGACATTTTTAAAATGAAAGAAGTTATGAAGGGAGGAGTCGGTCGGCACAGGAGAAAATAAGGGGAGAGAAACACTAGGAGAGTAGATCATCGTAATGAAAAAGTAGAAAAAGAGTTAGGGACAGGAAGAACCCTGAGAAACTCCACTGATACAAATAAACTTTAAAGATGAACCGACCTGGCCCGTCCTACATAACATGCTGCTGTAGATCGGATGGAGAGGCAAAATCATAGAGAAGCGTCACGAGAAGGGACTACCAAAGAAGGGAATGTTTTCGCAATCAAAATCCTTTGTGCAAACTCTATGAAGGTTTTCTAAATGTCAAACGATACACAAGGTAAAAGACACCGAACAATCCCGAAGGGTTGACGGATCAGATCAAAAGATTGGAAAGAAAAAACAAGAATGTATTGCGTTACGAAATCTTTCTTGTGATAACGAGTATAAGATTTTGAATATTGACATGGTATCCAAATTTCCATAAGGGTAAATGTGTATCTTTAGAAAGAATGACGTTATCTACAAAAAACCTTTATTTTGACGGGTCATATAGAGAGAGAGATATATTTTGACACAGGCTGAATGAGCGAGTTTCCAGCAGTAGGAAGGGAATGTCCGAAGTAGATAGACAGGAGTTGAAACTAATTACCATAGGAAAGGAATGTCATCAAGGTCCTACGCCTTCTTAGCGTTAAGGTCAGAGAGAGATCAGAAATAATGTCTTTAAAAGAAATTGCAATGTTAGTCATAAATGAGTTAGAGGGAGTGAAGAAGGAAGAAGGAATAGCCCCGAATCGTTTAAGGAAAATTTGAGGCGAGGTCGAGGAGTTCAGCTTTAGCCGACGGTAAAGCGGCAATTGTACTATCGGAAGATGAAAGAGGAAGAAGCAAAGTAGAGTTGACATTTTTTTTGCAAAATGTCAGAAAGACTGTATAGGAAGAGGAGTCAGAAAGATTATTACATTTTCTACGGAAGAAAAAGTTTTTAATGTCATGAAGAATATATAAGAAATACAAGTCTAGTGAGTTTCTTGAGTCTGAAGGCAACTGTAATTCCTGAAGGAAGCGCCCCTGATCCAAATAGCACGAGACCAATAAAATTTAAACGAAAGCTTTGTTTTGGTTTAGTTGAATGGAAAGAATGTGTATATACAACCTCATGCAGAGAGGAATGACCAGTCGGTAATGCGTTTTCCAGCACAGTTAAGGGATCCATCTCACAGAAGAAGTTAATAATTCAATGGAAATCAAAGGAAGTAAGACAATCACAGTCCTACTAGTTTAGCACATCGAAGTGCTCAGAACGTTTCCTCGTCGTAGGCAGGTTTCTTACCTGTGGAAGACTTGAAGAAGAGAGAACAGGAGCATAAATAAGGAAGATGATCGGAGGAACACCAGTAGGAGGAAAGGGTTTAACAGAAATAAGGAGAAGGATTAAGAGGCTTCGAAACTTCTAGAAGGTTGGTTCATCTCCATGACTTAATCAGTGATACGAGTTAAAGCTGCACCAACTCTTCGAGGTCATTTCTGGGATAGTAAAAGTGGTTAGCTAGTTTCACGATTTTCCTTGAAGATTATAGGAAAGCCATTGAGCAGTGGTCACTTTGGAATGCCCAAGATTGTTGATTTCATAAAAAGGTAAAAAGAGAGGATATGTTTTCTAACTTTGAGTTTAAGAAGAGATATATAGAGATAGTATATTGATTTAGAAACGATCTACATAACATATGATAAGTAGTAGTAATTAACAGGATAGCTTTAGTCATAATGTGAAAATTGGGAGCAGCAAGAATATTAGCACATGGTTCACAAATACATTGGCTGAATAGAGGATAAAAGAGGTAAAGATTCATAAAGTAGAGAATTTCTGTGAGAACCTCAAACACGCTGATTTGGTTAAGATAGAAGTTGAATGTTTTGGAGAAGCCGAGGTGATGTTTCAACACATATATGGAAAATTAGATTTAACAAGCAAGCCTTGCGAAAATTATGCCGGCATCAAAGCCCCTGCATCAGAATAGCCAGAAATTTCGTGCCGGCATCTACCCCAACACCGGAGAAGTCAAGTTCCTAGTTGTCTTGGGGGAAAGGGGGGTTTAGGGGCTGATGAGGATCAGTTTTTGGAAGTCGACCCTCTAGGCTTCTCCGAGGCTAATTGTGAAGTTGCCATAATATATGAAAATGATGTCTGTAATAGTGTTTAATGGTGTGTGATTAAGGAGAGCCTACACCAGTGTAAGAAAGAATGGGGGTAATTTCATCTCTTTGGGAGCGCTACTTCCCTCCCTATATATATATATCTCTCTCCTTCTCTCTCATATACTCTCTCTCTCTCTCTCTCTCTCTCTCTCTTATATATATACTATACTCATATATATATATATATAGTATATATATATAATATATATAAACTATATATATATATATATATATATAAACATATAAATATATATATAATGCATATATATATATATATATATATATATATAATATATATATATATATATATATATATATAAATATATATATATATATATATAATATATATATATAATATATATACTATATATACTATATATACACCCTATATAATTACATATATTATTATTATATATAATATATTATATATTATATATATATATATATATATATATATTATTATTATATATATATTACATATATATATATATATATATATATATATATATATATATTATATATATATATATATATTATATTATATATATATGATATACTACATATATTATATATATATAATTATTATTACTATACTATATATATATATATTATATATATATTTATTAATATTATTAATTTACTAATATATTTATATGTACATTATATTTATAATATTATATTTATATATATATAATATATATATATATATATATATATATATATATATATATATAAATAAATATATAAGAATAAAAATAATATACATATATATTTAAAATAATATAATAAATAAATAAAAAATATAAAAATATAAAATCAATTTCCCCATCTATCTACTAATAATAACTATATTATATATACTATATATATATATTTTTATAATATATTTATATATATAATCACTATATATATATACAATATACTGTCAATATCTCTACTTTCATATCATATATATAATAATATATTATATCACACTATTATATATATATTAACTAATATACTACTTATATATATTATATATATTATATAATATAATATTATATACTAATCACTTTTATATATATATAATATAGTTTTTTAAAATTAAGTTTACGATAAAAAATTCTTCATATAATAATAAGAATATTTTAGTAAACATACATTTAAAATAGTTTTAAATTTAGGTGGCAAAGAAGCAGCAAAATATTTTTTTCTAATCCGATATTTAAAGATTTTTATTAATTTTTTATTAAACATAACTTAACCAAAGCTTAAAAACAACAATCATTAAAGACTAGAAAGGTTAATCTGGAAAGCCGGAGCCAGAAGCCGGGAAGCAGGAAAACACCAAGAACTTTTATATCTTCAACTAATAGATTAAGAGTGAGTGAAAAGAGATCAAGAAGCATATTTAAATCATGTGACACCGGGAGATACGGGCCGGAATATTTAAAAATTCCTCTCAAGGACCTATCATAACTCTATCCAATCCAAAACTGGTTTTTAAGAAGGACGCACTCAACATTCCCAGATATTGAATCTATCTTCATAATAATTATAACAAATACCGAAGATTTTCCACACGACAGTTTATGAGAGATATATATTTTATTAAGATTTATTCGATATAAAAATAAATTAATTTATATATATATCTATATCTATTATATACTATAATATACATAAATATATACTAATATATATATTATATACATATATACATAATATAATATTAATATTACATAAATATATAAATTATATTATATAATTACAATATAATATATTAATATATACCTATATAACGCATATATATATATATCTATACTTATATATATATAAATATATATATAATAATATAATTTAATATATTATTATATACTATATATATAATATAATATATATTACTATATATTATATATATATATTTACTACTAATAATCTTTTCCTTTTATACAAGCATGTTTAAATTATCTAAAAGTATTGGAACTAAAAGAAAGTAACTACCCCCACAGGACGAACTTTATAAATTGAAGAGAAAAGATACAGCAATAAAAAAAGTACAGCAACATTATTTTCGAAGACAAGGAAATCCCTTGAAAGATTTTCCGATTATCAGAAAAATTCAGTAATCTCTTATTTCAATGCTAATTATAACATTACATCAAAGTTATCTCGCATATAGACTCCTACCTGCTCAATACATATATATATATATATATATATTATATATATATATATATATATATATATATATATATATATATATAATATAAATATCATATTATATATTATATATTCTATATATATTACATATATAATATATATGTATATAAATCATATATATATACTCAATATATATATAATGTATAATCTATATATATATATATATACTATTATATATAATTTATAAATATATATTATTACTATACACTATAATAATATATAATAATATATAGAGAGAGAGAGAGAGAGAGAGAACGAGAAGAGAGAAGAGAGAAGACAGAGAGACAACAACAGTTTGATATCATTTCATGAAGATTTTGTCGTAAACATTACTCCAACTTCAGTTAAACAGAATTAATTTAACACGTAAAATAATAATTTAAAAAGTTAATAAAATAATATAAATAATAACTAATAAATCAATAATAATAATCAATATAATAATAATAATAATAATAATAATACATAATAAATTAATAATATAATACAATAATAATAATAATCCAATTTTCAATAAACAATAAATATAATCGATATAAATCCTTTATACACAATTAAGAACTGGAACAAAAAATGAACAAAAAAATAACAAAAAAATAAAAAAAAAAGTTATATAATTGAAACTAAAAAATAAAGATACCAAGAAATTAAATAACAAATAAACTCAAGAAGTATGATCAATGTTAAGATTCTCAAATAAATAAACCACACTAACCATTACCCTATTTTTGCACAGTCGTAAGCAGGAATGTACATAACAAGCACCAACTGTTATATACTAAATTAATCCGGAGGATATGGGTTGGTTGATGCAGTTGACCCATATCTTAAATAAGTATAAATATATATTTGAACACCAATATAAGTAAGTAATAACTAAATTAAACAGTAAGGAATTTACAACGCTCCAAGAAGCGTTTATAGATATTAGATAACTACATATATAATTCTCTTATCTGATCGTTTGAAGCAAACAACCTGATTGAATCTCTATGAGATTCTCGATAATTAGCTTTGAATTATGAAAAGCCAGCTCTCGAGAATCACTACGCATCAACGCAAACTGAATGCGGAGACAAACCTAAAGAAAACTTTCTTTTGAGATGTCTGATGCTCATTACAAGATATAGAGGTCCTACATAACAGAATTCTCAGGAAGAAGTTCATGGTCTGTTTGGTGCTAAAACCATGAAAAGCCCAGAATGTCTAGAAATATCATCAAGTGTGATATAGCATGTCTTGATAATACGGATCGGGCAGTCCACAATCCTAAAATAAGAGAGGGCACCAACAAGTTGAAAAATAATTACTTCCATTTTCTAGAAAAAACTATTCATCTTTAAATCATTGACAGCTGCAAAGAGACTTTATAAGATGGGAAAATTTTAGAAATTGATAATTGTAAGCTTTAACGAGCTTGGCGTGTTGGGAAGTAAATTCTAAAATTTTCCAATCTTATGAAGTTAATTTTTTATATCAATCCATCTACTTAAAATGAATAGTTTTTTTTAGAATGAAAGATATTCTACCGGCTTATTTGAAGGTCCTCGTTTTCATATATATATATATATATGTGAGAGATAGAACGTTATGTATCAGACAGGCTAATCAATATAGATAACAGCATGAGAATCTAAACATCTGGCGTATTGAAATAATTTAGCACAACAGACGATTAACTTTCTGAGAATTTCTGCTATAGAACAGGAACCACAATTCTGTAGGAAGCCATCATGACATCTCAAAAGAAATCTTTAGTGTTGTCTCCGGCATCGGGTTTGCTTGAGCGGAGGATTCTCGAAGAGAGCAATTGCTTATTATAAATATAAAAAGAAGTAAGATAAATCAATGCATCATCAATAAAGATATTAATGCTATAATTTATATTTGGTTAATTTGGTTTACTAATTTATTTATCTTTTAACTTTATCTTTTAACTCTCGTTTTAAATACTGGTTTTAATTTAATTTATTGACTCTATTGTGTCAATATAGTTTTATACAATACATTTTTAATGTGTAAATACCAACAATCAATCCTCCGATAATTTAGTATTTAAGCAGTTGTCTCGAGATATATATATATTGTATTCTCTTACTATGTCAACTAAACGGTCAATGGAGGTGGTTATTAATTAGAAATTTTAATGAGTTAACTACTTCAGTGGTTATATTTAAAGAATTTTTTTTGTTCCATTTTTGTTTTTTAACTTTTATTTTTCTTTTTATTTATTTTACATATTGTCAATTGTTTTGCGCGATTATATCACTATTACTATTGTATTATTTAGATTATGGATATTGCTGTTATTGGATTTGATTTTATTAATTATTATTATTATTATTATTATTCAACATCTATTATTATTATATATTATTATCTATTATTATTATTCTTATATTCATTATACTTTTATTTTTTATCATAATTCTTATATTAATTACTATCCATACTTATATAATTATATCTATTAATATTTCATATTGTAGAATTTTATATTATTAATTTTTATTATATCATAATTATCTATTATTATTATTATTATTATATTATTACTTATTATTTATTTATTCATTATTTTATTATTATTACTACTTATTATTATTATTTTTTAATTTTCAGAAAATACTATTCTTACTGGGTATTTTAAATTTCTCTCTGGTTTTAGGTATGATGGTTTGGATTTGTGAAATAAACTCGTACCATCGAAAGGGCAGGCTTAATGTTAGAAAGGGTCTTCATTTTCTTGTCCTATGTAAATGATTTCAAAAAGCTTTAATTGTTCGTCTTTTTGTTTCTTTTAAATTGGGTTCTAAGAAAAAATATCTTATTGGATCTCTATATTCATATATTATATATATATATACTTATATTATATTATAATATATATATATAAATATATATATATATATATATATATAATAATATATTATATTAAATTAATATATAATTATAAGTATATACAATAGATATTTGTTCTTATTAGGGGATTAACTATTTACTCTATTCTATATATATTTATAAAAGTATATATATATTATAACAATAAATAGTGTTTCTAACAAGGAATGAGCGTAATTAGGGTTGGATGGGGCAAAAGAAGATCTAAATCGCTAATATAATAGCTGAAGAGTGCATGTTTTCCTTCCTACAAATTTTTATATATAATACTATTAAAATAGATATTATATGAATTTATAACTCTGGTGAATTTCTAAAGATCTAGAATTGATCAGTAGTAGTTTTAAATCTAGTATTATGATTCATTTAAGATAAGAATACAAAAATAAAAATTATAATTTTTTTAATTTAACTTTTTCAAATAACTTTAATCTTATGAAAATATCTGCTTAAAGAAAATAAACCTCTCTCTCATCTTCATTAATCTCTCTACATTCATATTTTATTAAATTTCTCCAATCTCTCTACTTCTCCTCTCTTCAATCGGTCTTCTCAATCTCTCTCGAGTCTCTCTGCCCAATCATCCTACGGTCTCAAAAATTCATTTCAATCATTCAAATATCTCAATATGTTTATTCACTCTATCTCTCTACTCTCTCTCTCTACTCTCTCTCTCTCCTCTCTCTCTATCTTCATCTACTCTCCTCTCACTCATCTTCATCGTCACTCTTCTCTCTCTCTCATTCTCACTTTTTTTACTCTCAACAATGTTATTGAAGATACCTAAATTAGAGAAAGATTAGGCTTAAGAAATTTTCGCTAAAAATTCGGAATGTAAAAAGTAGAAATGTTATTACGATAATTAAGCACTAATTTTACTTACTAATGTTAGTATCAAAATTAACACTATAATTCCATAACGCCCATATAAGCGCGGTACATACACAAATGATATATAGTTATTATATATATATATATACTATATATAATAAATCATAAATATAATATTATTATTAGTTATATAATATATATTAATATATTAGTATATAATTATCTACTATTATATATATATTAATTATATATATAGCTACTATACTATTATTTATATCATAAATTTCTAAATACTTATAAAAAATGTGACTTCATGCTGGAGAGCTTGAAAGAAAAATGTCCTTTCTGCGCAACTGCCAGTCTGGGAAATGGTCTATTGTTCGTAAGAAGGTTAATAATATAGCTCAAATCTCATAGTCTTCAACCTTTCATTAATGGGTAGCATTGCTATCTATTTAAATAATAAATTTCCTTCTTGACAATTATTTCGTTTCAACCTGTCAAAAGCTTGTTCTATCTTGTGCGCAAGTAGACATGTCTAACACTTTTTGTTTGGTTTTATTCACCGGTTTATCGTATAACACTACTTTCTTTCATCGCGGCCTCTGAGCCAGGGGAAAACATTCCTCTGTTTCGGTTCATATCCTAGTTATCTCCAATACAATACAGATCACTAAATCTATAGTTCTTTCCACACGCCTTCCTACTACATTAGTAATATTGTCCAGTACACTAATTTAGGGATACAGCACTCATGGACCTACCCGATTCGTTATGTGTATATGGGTATCTGACTGGGTGTAGGGTGAGCGCTTCCCTACGGTAGGGTCATATTACTATAGCTAGTAATTAGAATAATATGTAATTTGAATAGCAATCAATTGGCGGTCCATAGTCACGTAGTTGAGCGTAGGTGTATAGTGATGTAGTTAGTTTACTATCTAGATATTAACATACTGGGTATAGATATAAGGCATGATGGTATAGTAGGATCCATTAGTTAAAACGACTCACCACCATAAAATTCACCCATGCATTATTCTCTATAATGCATAGGGTGTGGTTTGATATAGTATATTATTTATATAGGTAGTGGCAATAACAATACGTGCTGGAGGTGGCTAGTTGTATAGGCTATATTTCCAGCTATATATTATATTTAGTAGGTATTGTGGTATAATTATAGTATAGGTATATATTATAGTAGTATATACTCATAATATCTCTAGGGTATATAATGTAATAGGTAGATGATAGGTAGGGCGTAGATACAGTAGGTACGTAAAGCGATGCGTTGATAGTGATATGTAGTACTTAAACCTGAGTATAGTTTATATATATAATATATAATTCTTTGAATATGGGTGTCATACTGCAGATAGTGATGTATATGACGATATAGTGTGCGAATAAATATTATGTATTGAGGTGTTATGTGTTATTGTTTTTATTAAGCCTATGATTTAATTGAGTGATTGGTATTACTATACGAACTGATCTCTATATAAATTGATATAAACCTTTATTTATATAGTTCGTATACAAGTCAACACAGTATGTTTTGATTGTTTTGATAAGATGAAAATACTATATATATACTGTTTACTCTATATTTCATTACTATATTCTTCTCTTAGTCTTATATATCTATCATATATATATATATATAATATATTAATATAATATTTTTATATAATATATATATATTATAATTAAATATTATTATATTATATATATATTCTGTATGTTATTACTTTCTTGTCGTCTATGTGATTTTTATGAACTTTCAGCATCATCTGACATGTTTATATCTATGTCTGTATGTGCTGATGATACTTCATTTTTCTTTGTGCTCAGTTGTTGTGTGTGTTTTTCACTCTCAAATTTAAATAGTAAGGAATTAAACACTTTTATCAATTCTCTAACTGTCGTCATATTTTATATATTTATAACTATATGTTCTCTCTGACTAAATAATACTTTCTCGAATCCTAGGATAAAAGATTTTGAAAGACAATATCTGTTTTGAGTTTTTAACTTATTTATTTTGATTGCTCAAATGGCATCATTTAAATATAAGTGTCTATTGGTAATTATATCTATTTTTATCATTCCTTCATATAACTAACTTGAATACTCACCATTTAGTGAATCCATTTTTATTATGTCCTGCGGCAAATGGATATTCTGATTAAGCTTTCCCGATAAAGTCTGACATCTCAAGGATTTTATTAATTTCTAAGCTTACAGTATATTTATTCACGTGGTAAGTATTGTGCAGTCTATTTTTTTCCAAATTCTTCCTTACTTTCAGAGTTTTTCTTTCTGACTTCGTAAATTATAGTGAATTGCGTAATTTCGTGGTGGTGAAGTATCCACCCTTTAATTATTAATAAGTTCTTATCAATGTGGTTAAATACAGTACTTATATTTTTCCTGAGAATCTAATCTCTGAAAATGTCCTACATTAGATCCCTTGTAATTCTACTTACGCTTATTTGCTGTCTTTTTTATTTGCCCATGTATTTTTTTTTTATCCTCTTTCTTCATTTATAAAGTACTCCATATCTTCTCCATAATTTTCTTTCCACTCGTTATAAGGGTAAGCAGCACTTGATTTTCGGAATGAGATGACAACATCCGAAAGGCTTCAATATCTGATGTTAGATGCGTTCCTGGAGCAACCTGAACAAGTTTCTAAGCGAAATGCCCAAAACTCAGTGATTGAGGAACGCGAGCTCTGACAGAACACGAACTCGAACTGTTGATAGAAGTTTGTTAGTATTATAATTGGCAACTTCGCAGGAGCCGATTGCCAGCTAAATCTGCTTCTTTTAACATTACTGGCGTTATTTAGCTTTTCTTGCGCTTGTGCCGCACAGGGACGGTTAACACCAAGTCATGTCCATCTTACTTGGTAAGGCCCCAACTCTGATGAGCTTGGGGATTTTCAAATGGTAAATTGCCATCATGAGCGAAGGCGCGCTTTCCAAGGGCAAGCGTCAAGGTTCTAAAAGGGCAACGAATGACCGTTTTTCGGAGGCTCTGGAGATTCTGGAAAAGCCAGGGAAATTCATCATGTCTGCGTTGACATACAATTTTTCCCTAACTTGTTAGATTTTTGACACAGATGCGTCAACTAGGGGTTCCCTGGGTCGGGGAAGCACGCTTCCGCGGTCACGAGCACGTTTCCAAGTCCGGTGAGACCGCTTCCGTTCGTGACCCGCGTTTGGAAGACCATATACGCGAGGCTTTTCGTTATTGGTTCGTGCGCAAACTTACGGCAGTGTATAGAAATGACGCATTAATTTAATACTTTTTTACTTTCCACACACACACACACAACACACACCACACATATATATATATATATATATATATATATATATATATATATATATATATATATTAATATATAATATATATATATATATTATATATAAGTATATATATATATATATATATATATATATATATATATATATATATATATATATATATATATATATTATATATAATATATATATATATATATATATATATATATATATATATATATATATATATATATATTATATACAAAAATGTAAGAAAGTTTTAGTTTTTAAACAAACATAGATTCGAACCACCCCTATAGGACCATGAACGCTCTCCAAAAGATCCTGAAATTATGTTTATTAAAATTTAAAAATAAGTATAGAAGATTTGAGGATTTTAAGTAAAGTTTCAAAACAAACTTTCGCTGTTGCCTAACAAAAATATATATATATATATATATATTATTATATATATATATAATATATATATATTATAAGTATATATATAATATATATTATATATATATATATATATATAATAATATATATATATATAGTACTATATATATATATACAGGGGTGATTTTCAAGATTTACAAGCAAATTGATAGGCTAGATAGGTTATAAGTAGGAAAACATTTTCGTCAAATGAACATCTACCGATACCTCAGTGGGGTTTGTATTCGCACATCGGAAGAGTTGCGACCGAACATGTAGGCACATGTAGTAACACAATGAACACGTTAGCATACGTATTTATTATGATGTGGTTACAAGTTGTTAAAGTGTCGACCTCTTCGCGGCACAGTTCCTGATATCGACGTAGCAACGACACTAACCAACTCTGTCGAGCACGTGTGGGTCGTGGTTTATACGATTTAAGCCATCCTTTCTGTGCAGTAGATCCGCTTTATTGACTACGGGCGTCGTTCACACGATACTCCTTAACGTGCCCGCCATAGGTAGAAGCAAGGGGCTTCAGATCTGCGGCCGGCGTTTCCAGAAACGCGACCCATTGTTCGCCGAAGTCATGGTGCGCATTTCTCCGTGCCTTAATGGAGAAGTCGGCTGACCCGATCATGCTGGGAACCAGAATATGCGGTCGCACGGACCGGACATAGGACTCCGAGCTGGTCCTGCAACGCCGTCTGCAGGAACTGTAGGTAGACAGGACCTGTTTACCTTTTGTGGGAGACCGACGGGACC
>JABUQX010109771.1:30000-38717 GCA_015478945.1 Trachelipus rathkii
TTAATAGATTTCACAATAACTTGCTTAAATGCGT
This sequence comes from Trachelipus rathkii, assembly GCA_015478945.1. Classification (NCBI taxonomy): domain Eukaryota; kingdom Metazoa; phylum Arthropoda; class Malacostraca; order Isopoda; family Trachelipodidae; genus Trachelipus; species Trachelipus rathkii. The sequence continues at coordinate 30,035 of JABUQX010109771.1, forward strand.
ATTACATAAAAAGATTTTATATTATATGCGGATTTAATAATGTTACAAAATCTTTAGTAGAGTGTAAAATATGCTACAAAAAAATAAAACTAGTTTTAGTTTTTCATCGAAATTAAAACAGTAATTAACCAACTCGCCGCTATCACTAAACGTAACTATGGAAACATATTCAGACTAACTCATAATAAGTAGAGATATATTTATCGATGAGGTAGTTCAAAATGTTGCACAATACGTAAAAGTGGATGAAGTTATCCTAGATAATTTTTAATTCTAGAACACTGATTGGTAAACCTCACATAATAGCGAAAGTAATCGAAGCCGTGTAAACAAGTTGATATATATGAGTGATAAAATTTCTTCCCTCACATACCTAAAAAATTATAGCCTAATAATTGAACTAATACCTAAAATATAACAACATAATATAGGCAATTTTTAGAATATAATAATATTTATTGCATATGAGATAACAGCATTCACATCACTTGAATGAGCAGGGACTCAATAGAACTTGTTGCTCAGCATTACTTGCACTAAAATATCTTATTTCATTAGATTATTGATAATATTATATTTTGTGGAGAAGATGTGTTGACATAACTTATCATACAGTAAATTTGTTAAAAGTATCAGCTTTAATACGGGAGTTAATTATTAAATATATTATATATACTATATATATATATTATATATATATATATAACTTGAATCAGATACCTTATTTTACTATAGATTCATATATGGAATAACTAAATATTCAAGACGAGTCATTATTTCTTTAACTATTCACTGTTCTACGAGCCAAGTTTATTTGTAAACATTTGGATCTTATGTAATTCCATCGCAAAGTATTTATATAATATATTATATCATATATTATATTATATAATAGATATAGTATTTAATAATATATTATATAATATATATATAATATATTAAATATATATATATATTAATATGATATATTAATATTATATGTTAGGGAAGAGGAGAGAATATATTCTATTATTATATATATAAAATAGTTATTTTTAATTTTTTTATCCCATATTTATAACGCTATCGTCATTATGAGTCATCGCGTCATCGTCCTCGTTACATCGTCAATTACTATAAATAGGTAAAAATTTATTAGTCACTACTTATCGTTATACTACTAATTTCACTAGTATATTACTATTTCCGATCGTGCAAATCATTTCTATAATCTCTCTCTCTTCATCATTATTATTCCCAAGAATTGGAGAGTAAGGATGCGTGACACGGCAATCGGAAAAGAAAGTCAGGTAGAAGAGCATGACATATATAGTCGAAAAGAAAGCCAATGCACTTACCGCTCCTCCTATCAGTACCATTAATTAGCGAGAACTCAACGCAGTCTCAGAAAATCAACCCTAAAGCTTCATGGGAAAGCGTTATGACCTCTCAACTATTGGTTAGAATCGTCAGTGTAATATAAGGGTTGCATCTTGGCCAGCGTGGTAGCCAAAAACCATACTACTCACAAATACCTCGCTTCATTTCCTGTATAATACACTCGCTGTTACTTCTCGCCTCTATAATCAAACCACATATTTCTCTCTTGACATTCGTAATCACCGACTCAATTAACCATTTTCCTCTTCGGTTTATTCTCAATTCAGCCGGTCGGTATCTCCATTCACACTCGCTCCTTTATAATACATCGCTTAACACCGACTATGCATCTGCATCCTTTCCACACTGACCAAACGATCTCAACATACTTTCATTTTATTCTCTCATTTACCTTTCTCACCCCACATCTCTCTAAACGTTTTCATTCCTCATTTTATATAATTTCTCTACACTTAGCAAGCATAAGATTGTCATTGAACACATTGACTTTAGATTCTATACTTCATATTTACAGATCTTATAGTACTACACTACCTATTACATAATACATCAGGTATACAACATTACCCTCATGTAGTTACCTTCTAGGCGCAATTCTCAAGACTTAGTCCCTTACTTTCACTCACGAATTTTAATTTCACTATGCCACCATTTCCTGCCATTCACTAACTTTCTTATAACTCTGTCATCATCGTTCGCTTCTCTCATCCAACACTACCTAATAATTATTTAAAACTCAGCACCCTTGTCTCAGCTTGACTCATCCTTCTAACAAACTTCACACCTGAGGACTTGTCCTCACTGCAACCATAACCTTACTCTTATTTACGTCTCAAACCTCTTCCTTTTTACAACACCTGCCAATCTCTCTACGGGACTTCAACCGGTAAAAGACTAGCATTTCAGCAGTGCGGTTTGACATAGATTATTTCCAATTTCATCAGCAGTAGTTAACATATAGTGTATATCATTATTATACATATACTATTATAATGTTGAATATTGATATCCGAAATTATACTATATAATATATATATTATATATATATTATATTATATTTATATATATATTATATATATATATATATATATATATATATTAATACATAATTATTTTGGATTTTTAATTTGAATTAATGAGTAATTATTATCCTATTTTTGAGATATTTGAGTAAACTTTCTTTCAATAATACTGTATGGTATGTATGACACTGTGTATGAATATCTACACAAGGCTGCCATTATTTTTTGGTTTAAGATGGGTTATCGGGTATTTAAAATATTTCGCTTCAGCAAATTTATAATTATCAAGTCATTATGTAATTACCGGTTTCCGGCCGGAATTTTGAAAAATTCCGCCGGAACGGACCGGAAAAAAATGTAAATTTTCCGGCCCGAATTGCGGCCGGACCGGATATTGCGGTACACTTTAATTTTTATATCATGATAAATTGTAATTAACTAATTCTTTGATTTCGTATTTCAAATCCATAGTTAACCTTTATCTTGGGCTTTTTACATACATTATATAATCTATTGGTTTCTGCATAAATGTAGAAAAATAAAATTATATTTTCGATAAACATTACAGAAGCAAAGTTAAAAATGTTTAAAATTATTTTATAAGATTCCAAAGTTTTAACAAGTTATCATAAGGATATACCAAGCAAGTAGCAACATTCCTATATTTTCTGGGTACGTGTCGGTAAAGAAAACTGAAAATTTAATATTATAATCTATAAAATAGGTGAAAAGAAGATGTAATACATTTAATGTTTAATCATTTCTTAAAATACCAAAGTCGTGTTTTTTTTTAAACATTTTATTTTATAGCTAAAAATGAATACATTAAAAATTTGGATTTATCGTTTTATCGGTTATCGCCTTATCGGCGATATTTTTTATCACGAGTTATCGGATATCGTTTATCGATGATAAGAGTTTTTCGTTATCGATTTATCGGTGATCCTTTTCGCGATAACATTTTTTCGTATCGTGCCCACTATAGTTATCTATTATATTATGGTATTAGTATACTTATTATACCTTATTCCTACGGGGTAGCCATCAGCGTGTATGTATAGGTCGTGACTAGTACCTCAAGGTAGTAGTATCTATATAGTATATTCGTGAGATGGATACTATATATCCATACTTATTTGTATATATGATATACTAGGTATTTATTGACTTATGAATACTTTAGTGCGGTAAGTATTTATAGTATAGGAGCATCGTAGTAATATATAATATAATATATATATATCATTAGTTATGATATATTCTTATAATATGTGATTATATATTGTATATATATAGCTATATATACTTATATATAATATATATATAGATTATATGTTAGTTATATATATATATATATTTATATATAATATATATATATTATATATATATCTTCGTTATATAATATATATATAGTATATAGAGTAATATAGTTATATAATATATATATATAAATATATATATTATATAGTATATTTTTTATATATAGTATGTGTATATAATAAGGTATATTATTATGTAGTATTATAGTATATATTAGTATATGGATGTAGTATATATATAAGATTACCAGTGCTGTATAGCAGGAGGGTCAGGGTTGAACCTCCCAAAATCTCTATTTAGCGATCAAAAATTTTTGAACACTCCTGTGTAAGTCCTCAATTAAATTAATAATATAAAATTATAATTTATAATTAATGATAGTAGATACATTATATTTAATGAACCTTTAAGGAGATAACACTGATATCCAACTGAATAATAACCTTAGAATCATGGGAATTGATATATGGATAATAATGATCAATAATAATATAATCAGATAATTATAGAGCAATAATAATGATATGTTGAAGTAGGGGTGGATGGATATTACCATATATCATAAGTTAATTAAATATATAATTAAATAAATAAAGTACGCTTAGATCACTGAAAATAGAAAAGGTATTTATTAATGGAAATGAGGAGACATGTTTGTGGTTTGTAACGATTTCTTAGGTCAAGTGGCTGTTCCTCATTCATGTATAAAATATTTAGACGCAGGGACTTAAATGTAAGGTTCCAAGTTTTGCAGTGATAGCAAATTGGCTTACCTCAAAATAGGAATAACTGATGGATTGTATAAGATTCAAAAATAAGGAGGGGAGCTGTACGTTGATGGGATGAGCGGTTCATTCCTTCTTCAGTTAACTTAATCTTTTCCCCATATCATTATCTTCTCCAACATCTAAAATTTTTCTTCTCATAAACTATGGTTCGATTCGTGCTTATTCTCTGGCCATTCAGGCTAGAGACAGTACCTATCGGGTGAGAAAAATTCTCGTTTTCCTATCACTCTCGCTAATTTTCATTAGCTAGAAATCGGGTTGAAGGGATCTCTTGACGTGCAAGCTGGTTTAGAGAGATATATGGTTCCTACTGAACAAACTTATCATCTCTAGATATATATAATCTGCTTTCCTCCTCTTATTCGATCTGAATGTTCTGTTGGCTAATTCTCCAACTGAAAGGCTAATCTCTTCGCCCTCGCTCACTATATTCTCTATGTCATCAAATAACTAGGCACTTTCCCTCCCTCAAATGTTGAACTCTCACTGTAGCAACCTATCTCCGAAAAAAGGAAGCCATCTGACATCCTTCTCACTATCGCCCCTGTGCTCTCATTCTTGTATTCATCTAGATTCTTTGAACCTTTTGAACTCAATTCTTAGATCATCCTGGAACTCAATCCGTATCGTCCATAACGGCTCTCTGTTGCGACGAATGTCTACTGGCATATACATGTCCTTATCTAACGTTTTATGTTTTCGCTCTTAGGAACTACGGGAGAATTGGTGTGGAGCTTGCACCTATCCAAGCATTTGAACGAGTAGGCACGTCGTAGCTGCTCTCCAAGCTCCTCCTTTGGGTTTCCTCCTTCTCTTGCTTACTTAATATCGTATGCTTCCTTTCCAACATCGCTCATATCGCTGTTGTTGATGGGCAAACTTTTCTTCTTTTTCTGTCATAGTGGTGTCTCGGTTCTTCTGTCTTATCTCCCACTGTTGGGATCCTACTTTTCATTATGATGCTTTCTCCTTCACTCTAACTCTTCCACTCGTATTTTCGATGACTCGTACCTTTCATTCTTAGACTTATAACAGTTTACTTTCTAGAATGCCCTCTCGTCTTAATCTTCCGAGTTTCTAGTTCTCGCTGATGGGATAGAAATAGACTTTGTGATATTCTAAGTTCTTTAAAAACCCAACTTTTACAAATCTCCTTCTCCAAAATTTCCTCTTAACTTTCCTGTTCCTCTTTCGACGGTTCTGAGTTCTCTCCTGTTGAAATATAGAACAATCCTTGGCCTTCAACAGGTGATACTTAAAAATTGTTTGGAAAGCCTCAACATCACAACGTTGCCAGGGGTGGCTCAAAGAACTGGAAATTTCTGTTTTAGACTGTGAGACCTTTCCTCTTGTTTCTTCACAGTTGCTCCGCCTTTCAAATAGTCTTCATCCAGCCCATTATTGGTAGTTTTATGGCTGCTCATTATCTGGGGGGGGGGCTCTGGTTTCAGTCGCGGCTTTTTGGACAGGGTCGAGTCAACGGCAAAAAGGCTATATTAAACTGTTCTGTATGTTCAGTTTCACTTGTACCGCTCTATCTTTGCGAGCGATGTTGTGGTTTTCTCTATCCTATAGTACGCAGCCGGCCAAGTGGCTGAGGAACTCTATCAGCTCGCGTATCCACCACCTTTACGACTTGCCTTCGCTAGCAACAATAGGTGTGTACCTTGTCCGCGGATCTGAGTAATTGTGTGACATTGTATACTCAGGCTAGTTTGCTGTGGTGCTTCTTTTTCCACCTCTGTTTTTGTGGAATTCTCTTCCATCATTTCTGGTATTTCTACTGATTTAATCTTCTGACCTTTATTGGTTTGCGTCGATTGCTCATAAGCGTATTAGCAGGAGCTCTTTATGTCAACCTTTTGAGAATACAACACCGCCTCTTGAATCAGTTGCTCTGCCGTGAGTGGTGGTTGCAAACTGTGGAACAAAATCCATTGAATGGGCATAGTGGCAAAACTGAATTGAATCTCTCTATCCCCATCCAACACTCATTCAGATTTATCCAGAATTAAGTCGTTACTTTTGTCAACATTTGCCTCAGGGTGGGATCATATGTCGCAACCACCAAATTTTCGACCTTTTCAAAACTGGTAAATGTGTGAATCTCTTTAGCACTTCCTACGTATTCACATTCACCACTATAAATCTACCATAGTTCTACTCACAATTCACTGCATCAGAATCTGCAATCTTCTATCCCTCATTCTTCCAGCAGGCAACACAACACATTTCCACACCACATCCCTCATTTTCACGGTTTCCTTTCATCTTCGTATCATCAAATCGAGCAATAATCAAATTGCCTTTCTAAATATCATTCCATCACCTCTCTCTCTCTTCCTCAACATTTATATCATACTGACATTTCATATCAGGAAATGCGTTCATAGCAATTTCGCGAGATAGAAGGACTCTTACTGCGGAAAATCCCCAAAAACGACAAAAAACTTTTCTTTTCCCCCGAGGGGGGCCCAATTGCCTCCAATTAGCAAAAAATTTTTCCCTGGCAAAGATAAGTGGTAGTAAGGCTGCCTAGCCTATTAATTCTACCACCGTCTCTTTGTGCGCCTTCTACGACACGCAGTGACATACTGATTGGTGGGCATATTTTTTCTCCCTCCACGTATGGGATATAAGTGATAAGGATGTCTGTAAGATGTTTGTTTAGAAGAGGGGTGTGGATATATAAGTATGTGTATATTATATAGTGTCTGAGGATGAGTGTGGATATGAGCGCATAACAGAAAGGGAACCATTAGGCACTGGGATGTCATACATACCATAAGCTAAATGTGTATAGTATATATTTATATAATATTTATCATATTTTATTATTATTACAATATATATATATATATGTATATATGTAGTATAGGTAATTACTATATTTGATATTATTTAGGTATAGTGTATACTATATATATAGTATATATTATCGAGGTACTATATTATTACTATTATGATTATTATATTATTTTAATTTTATTATAATTATTATTTATATATTATTGTGATTTATTATTATTAGGTCTTATCTATATCCATTCATCTAATGTATTATTATTGCGTTTTGAATATTATCTCATAATTTCTTTATATTGGTGTGGTCATTGAATGGGCAAATACTCGGCGAATTGCCGTGGACGATGATCGAAGATTGTTAAGAGACAAATCTTGGCCGAGGTTTGCCGATCGAGATGGACGGATTGATCGTTGCCCATCACTCAGGGATAAATTTATCAGTTGGGGCTTTTCAGTCATCCTTTATTATCATAGATACTATTAAGTTTTATAATTATAGCTACTATTTATATTTAATTTAATATTCAATTAGTCATAGGTTGAATGGTATCACAATAAGTCATACACTAAATACCTTATATTTAGATAGATTAATCTCTACTATCTACCGCCCATATTATGTAATAAGTAATTAATATAGTATATATTATATAATATATAATATTATATTAATATTAATATTATATATATACGTTAGTGTAGCGTGTGTAGTAGTAAATTAGTGTTGCAGCATGTCTTCATACCGTAAGTCTATCAAAATTATTGAGACAGTATATATATATATATATATGATATATATACAAATACATATTATATATATATATATATATATATATATATATATAATATATATATTATATATACATAGATATATATATATATATATACATATATATTATTTTTTGTTAGCTATAAATACTGAAGTCATTATGAATTATCTTAAAATTCTCAATACCTCTTATATGGTTTTAAAATTATAATCACAGTATTCCAGAATCTTATGTAGAGCGTCCATGGAGTGTTCGATTTAAACTTTAAGGCATTATCTCTCACCTGTAAGGGGTGGTTGGAGTAAATGCTTTGCAAGAATTTTAAATTTTCTTTCATTTTTGTATGAGATAATTTTTAAATATCATAATATATATTATATATATATCCAATATATTTATATATATTATTATATATATATAGTATATATTTATATAATATATACTTTATATATATATACTTTAATAGAAGCCTTTATGAAATCTGACAAAAATTTAAAGCAAAGTTACTATATAATAATTTATTTAAGCACAAAATTTTTCGTTTCTTTTCTGAAACCTCATAAGGTGCTGGTTGTTGTAAGACTAAAATTAAATTTAT
>JABUQX010109772.1:5000-7500 GCA_015478945.1 Trachelipus rathkii
ATATATATATATATAGTATATATAACATATAATGTATATATATATATCAGGGGTGAATCCTTATTGCTTGCTTACCATGAAGCGTAAATGCTAGGGAAAAAAACATTAAAAAGAAAATTTTGACTATCCGTATTCTTTGATTTGAATAATAAAGATGTGATAATTAGTATAAGGAAAGAAGAAGACTTTGGGGTAGCCACCGTTGGGGTTTAAGTTCTGCTTAACTTAAGGTATTGTTAGGGTAGAATAGTTTGTTAAGGTTAGAAAACATTATTGAAGGAAAATGATTATGGGTACGTACTCAAAATTTATTACTGAAGCATAGAATTTTCTTAATAAGATTTTCCACTTTGCTATGATATTTTACAAAGAAACTTTGTTTTTTTGTTTTTTCATAAAACTTTAAGGTTTGTAATAAATTAAATAGCGCTAAATATATGACATGAACCCAGTAAATAAATAAATCACGGGGATGTGGGAAGCTTGGAAAGGGTAGAGTGTGGTTTGCGGTTGCAGTTTCGTCGTTTTAGGGACAGTAAAAACACAAACCATAAATTAAATATTTTAAATTTTACAAAAAAAAAAAAATTTTAAAATTAATAATAGCAACATATATTAACATATCTTGAAATTTTTTTTACTTAATGTTCAAAGAAAAATATAAAATTTATTAAAGTTACAGTTAGGAAAAAAATGTAAATGTTTGAGGTTAATGGAAAACTAAATTGAGTTAATGTTTGAAAGAAGAACGAAATACAATGTATGACTTCGAAGAAATAACATCCTGTATATGATGCACTAGGATTTGGTAATGCGTACATGTTCTTGTTTGTTATGCTTTTCATAGGGATATGTACACCGTGTCTTTGATATGTAGGATACTTTGTTAATGTTAGCATTTATTCGTAGTTCAGTAGGTTTAGATCTGTTAGGTTATACTAGTTTTTTAAGAAATGTTAAGTTTTGTTAGATATTACTATGCTAGCTACTACTGATATGTTAGAAACGTAGGGTTACGTAAGATTTGTTGGGTAATGTTAAATTTGGTAGAGAACTTTGCTAATGTTAGCATTTATTCATAGTTAAAAATGTCGGTATCTTTGATGGGTAGGTAAGACACTTTGTTAATGTTAGCATTTATTCATTGTTTAGTAAGTTAGATATGTTGTGTAATGTTCAGTTTAGGTATGTCATGATGATTTACGGTAACATGCTAACTTACTTTGTTTCATTAGGAAATGTAATTTATGCTAACAGTTATGATTTGTCGAGAATGTGTTTTGTGTTTATGGCATTGATTTGTAAAGAACTTGAAAAACATTTTTATTATTCATAGTTCCATATGATTCACACTGTAGGATATGGTCAGGCTGTTAGGCTAGGTTAAGTATTTTTATGTACTCTGAATTGATAATAACTTAGTCTTGTCAATGGTAGCATTTTTTCATACTTAAGATATTGATAGGGTAGTTATATTATGTTCTTAGAATAGATCAGGTATTGTTATGTTAACTTTGACAAGTTAAAAAACTTGGTTTATGGTAACAGTTATTCGTAGTTCAGTATGTTAAATAGATTAACTAATGTTAAATTTTGTCAAGTTTTGTTTACTGTATTAACAATTATTGATATGATGGAAAAGTATGGTTAGGTTAAGTTTAGTTGAGTAATTTTAGGTTAGGCACCAGTTGAGAAAAGAAAAAAAATAATAGAGAATTTAACAAGCTGAAAAACACATTTACCTGGTGTTCTCAAATTATGGCTACATGATCTGTTTGCGCTGTTGCCAAATTTCACCAGTGTGTCTAATTAGTTCACTGGATTTATAATAAGTGATACGAAAACATTAAAAATCACCAGATTTTTAACGTTTCTTCTTAAAATATATGTTAAAGTGATACAATGATTAAGTGGTTGTTTTAAATATTTTGTGTTTAAAATTATATAAAACAAGTTCTTTGTTCAAAGACTTTGTTTTTATGTTACGTTTGCTTATAACATTTTAAAAGCTTTGAAATATTTTTAGCTAACGTTGAAGGAAAAATATTAAGGTTATAATTTAAAAAAAGAATATAATTAATATAAGTGCGGCACCTTACAAAATAAAATATAAATGTTAACCATCATGTTTAGAAAACGGGTACAATGTATGACGTTATAGAAATAACAGTCATGTGAACTTTATGACAGCCTTAGGCAGTGATAGTTTAAATGTGTTAAGGAAAAATAGTCTGGGTTAGGATAGGTAGGTTAAGTTATGTTAAGCAAAGTTAGAGAAAGAGATAGATAGAAGTTGTGTTTAAACATGTGAGTTTGTGTTACAATAAATGCAAAATGATACCTAAATATGACTTTAACCACTTAATCGATGGATCACGAATGGGAAAAGGGCTTTGATTATATGGTTTTGATTTATTGATCTATTGATTAATATTTTTTATGATATAAACATAAAAAGAATAGATGATTTAGTAAAAACATAAAATGTTTTTAATAAATT
>JABUQX010109772.1:15000-29003 GCA_015478945.1 Trachelipus rathkii
TAATAATAAAAATGATTGATAATAATAGTAATAATAATAATAATAATATAATAATAATAATAATAATAATAATAATAATAATAATAATAATAATAATAATAATAATAATAATAATAATAATAATAATAATAATAATAATAAAAAATTAATAAAAAAATAATAAAATAAATTTCTTAGATGTACACAACAATATCCATAATCGATATAATAATAATAAAGAATAACGACCAAAACAATGACAAAAAATAATAAAATAAAAAGTTATTAAAACAAAAATTAAACTAAAAAATAATATATAATAATAACAATAATAACCACAATAATAAAATAATGTTAAGATTATCAAAATAATAAACCACACTCTATTACCTGTTTAGTTGACAGTCGTTAGAGGAATGTACAATAACAACGAGACCAACTGCTTATATACCAAATTATCGGAGGATTGGTTGGTTGGTTGTGTGTTGACACATATTTAAAATAAGTATAAAATATATATTTGACACAATAGAGTCAATAAATTAAATTAAACAGTGATTTAAAACGCGTTTGTAAAATGAAAGTAAAAATAAATAAATAAATAAATAAATAAATAAATTAAAACCAAAATCAGATTAAAGCAAAAATATCTTGATTGAGGATCCATCAGATTTCAGTACTTGCTTTGAATTATGAATAAGCAAGCTCTCGAGAATCCTCCGATCAAGCAAACCCGATGCCGGAGACAACACCTTAAAGATTTCTTTTGAGATGTCATGACGGCTCCCTGTAGAATTGGTCCTGATAGCAGAATTCTCAGGAGAAGTTAATGGTCTGTTGGTGCTAAATGAAAGACCCAGATGTTTAGAAATTCTCAGCTGTAGCTATAAGACTGTCTGGACTACATAACGGGCTTGGCAGTCCGCACAAGAATAAGAATAGATAACCGAGGACCTCAAACAAGTTGCAAAATATCCTTCATTCTGAAAATAACTATTAATTTTAAAATCATTGACAGGTATAAAAATAACTTTATAAGAAGGAAAAATTTTAGAAATTACTTTGGTCCCAACACGCCGAAGTTCTTTAAGAGCCTTCAATGATCAATTTCTAAAAATTCTCTATCTTATAAAGTTATTTATACCTGTCAATGGTTTTAAAATGAAAAGTTTTTTCTAGAATGAAGGAATTTTGTCAACTTATTGGAGGCCCTCGGCTATCATTTCTAATTATATTCTAGGTAGAAGTGCGGGACTGCCCAAAGCCCGTAATATGTATACCAGACCAGGCTTATTAGTTCTAACCAGCTGGAGAATGTTCTAAGACCCATCTGGGTCCTTTCATTTTAGCACCCAACAGACCATTAACGTTCTCCTGAGGGAATTCTGTTAGGACCAACATTCTGAAGAGCCATCATGACATCTCAAAAGAAAATCTTTTACAGGTGTTGTCTCCATATCCGCATCAGGTTGCTTGGAGGGCGGAGGATCTGTCGGTAGGAGGCTTTGCGGACGTTTTGATTCATAATTAGACAAAGAAAAAAAACTAACAAAGTAAAATGAATTACTATTACATACTTTGCTTTCATATTAAAAGTCATTTCATTTATATCTTAATTTTTACTTAATATTAACGCGTTGTGTAGAATCACAGGGATGTTAATTTAATATACATATTATGTGCGAGAATTATATTTGTTATACTTATTTTTAAATATGGGTCATATCTCTTTCTTATATCTCTATACCAATCCTCCGTAATTTTATTTATTTTTATATAGGCATTGGTCTCGTTGGTTATTGTACATTCCTATACACTGTCAAATAAACTTAGTAATGGTAGTGTGTTTATTATTTGATATATCTCTATATACTATCTTATACAAAATAATCATTGAAATATTAAATTAATTGGAATATAAATTCAGAGTAATTATAATGTTAAAGATATTCCATTAGCATTTTTGGTTTTATCCACAGAAAAAAACTGTGAATTAATAATAAGTTGTAATTAATATTTTCTATATTTAATTATGTACATTGTTTCGTCGATATATCATTATATATATAGTATTATTAATTTCAAGATTATGGACCGAATGATGTTCTTCTATATGTGTATATAAATAACTATTTAGTTAGTGAGTTATGTATCCTCATCTTATTATTTTTGGCACATCTTGATATATTGAAGTATCAACGGTATGATTCCATAAGTATTTATTAATGATATAAATTTTTATTTAGGAGATATTATAGTATATATTTATATTTATTATTATTATTAACTTTATAGAATATATGTACTGTAAGTAATTCTGTTTGTACTGATGATGGGTTTGTTATCTCCGTATATTATCTCTTATTGAGGAGATTGATATCAGAGACCTTTGTGTTCGTCTCTCTCCTCCTCCTTCTCTACGTCTCTCTCTCTCTCTCTCTCTCTCTTTTATATATATTATGTATAATTTTATATATTTATTTTGTGATATATATAGAATGTGTCAAGCTTAAGTATTAAGTAAGACAGTAGATATGAAAATGGTGTTACCAGTATGAAAGTAGATATTACGCGTATATATGACCCCAGACGCCTTCAGTACAACGAGAATACAATATATAATTATTCAGGATGGTTGACATAGGTACGGTATGGATAGTATATATATATATATAATGATAGTATAACAGTATAAGACTATACCAGTATTATGAAGGAGCTATTATATATAAGTATAGTAGAGTAATATATACTAATAATGAGTATAGGTATAGGGTATATAGTATATATTAAATATAGTATATGATGAATATATTATTAATAGAGTATGATCAGCGGTAATACGTATACATCCTGAAATATAACTGTGAGAGCACTAGAGTAATAAAAAGAACCAAGCCTTTTGATGTTAAGTATGTAAGGTATAAATAAATGTATATTATAAAGTATGGAGTACAGTAGGAGTCCTATTAGCAGCATGCATACATTGAATGGTAAGAATGGATAATCCAATTTAGCGACAATGTTGAAAAGTTCAAGCAATCTTACATTATTTTCTATAATCGGAAAAACGTCAAAAGACTCAACTTGTCTTCAAGAAATTTGCTGTACTTTTTTATATTGTCGAAATATTCTTTTCTTTTTCTTTTTTTCTCAATGGTGTCCCGATTTAATAATCCAAGTAAGAACTAACGCTAACCTATAGACTCTTACCAAGTTACGATTCTTTTATTTCCAATACTTTAATAATTTTAACTATGCTGGTATAAAAGGAAAAGAGACAACATCCGAAGTGGCTCAGAAACGTATTCACCCGCCGTAAGGCCAGAGTTATATATATCATACTATAGTATATATAATATATAATAATATATATATATATATATATATACATATATCATTTATTAACTTCCATATATATATATATACTTGAATATATATATATATATATATATATATATATATAAAATATATACCGTATATATTATATATATATATAGTAATATATATAAGTATATAATAAATATATATATATAATATAATATATATATATATATATAATATATAAATCTATATATTAATATAAGTAAAGTATAAGAGAAAATACTATAAAATCATATTAGAGTTAGATTGGGAAGAGAGTGATGAGGGAGAAATAATTTAATTTTATTTTTATTCATAAATCTTAAAATTGAAATCAATTCTGCCAAAAACTTCGTGTGAAAAATTCCTATCAGGTGTGTAGGTATTGACTAAGTTGATAATTTCTAAGAGACATAGATTCAAATAATCTTGGAATATCTCCTTAAAAACCCAGAAGAGGAGGGAATAGAGTTTGAATAATCCTTGAGAGAATTTTTAAAATATACCGCTCACTCCGACTGGTGCAACTATATAAGTTTTAATATCTTCTGTTGGAGCCTCACACGCCGGAACTAATTTATCCTGAAAGTAAAAAGCTTTCTTAAGAATATAATGACGTCAAACTAGCCTCTCCGGCTCTGGCTCCGAGGCTTCCAGGCAGGATTAACACTCTAGTATATTGCTGTTTCAGCTAGTAAGGGAATAATGTAATGTTAATAAAAAAAAAAAATCTTTATATATATCTCGGATTAAAAAAATGGGATAATTTGCTGACTTAACTTTGCACAAGCTAATTTAAAATATTTTAAAGTTATTGTTTATGAAAATTATTCTTATTCTTATATTGAAAGAATTTTTTATCTGTAAACTTAATTTTAAAAAACGACGATATATGTTCTTATAACTTTAGTTAAATAGCGGAAACAGATATTTAAGATATAGTATATTGATTTAAGAAAAACTAATATATTACCTTAACATAACATATATATAATATATAATATATATATAATAGTAATATATATAACAGAATACTATTATTAAGTCATAAATGCTAGTAAAATTTAGGAACAAGCTAAGTAAAATTGAAGCACATAAGTATATATATATCAACATAGATACATTATTGAGGACTGAAATATTAAGGTATAAAAGAAGTAGAATTTTCACAAATAAATATAATAGTATATATAGAATATATTATAAACACAGAGATAAATGATACCTAGATGAGAACCCTCTACTAACACTCTAGTAGTATTACGGTATATAATATAATATAAGATAATATAAGTTATAAGATAGAATATAGAATAGAAATTAGAGATGTTCTAAACTAAATATATAGAAATCTAAGTATTTAAAACAAAGCAATAAGCTTTGCAAGAAAATTTATGAAACAGAACCCCTCAATTCAGAAGAATATTACCAATATTTGTATTCATGAGAGTCCCGGCCACGACCCATAACTAACCTCGAGTATATATATATATAAGTAGAACCGGTCAAAGATGTATATTCTAGTGGAATGGTGAGTAGGTTATGAATGTACTGTATTGAGAATATCCATTGTATGTAAAGGCGACCTACGCGTTAAGTATATTCTACCCAGGCTTAATTGTGATTATATAATGATTTAGTCAGATATTATTTATATAATTAATATGATTTATGTGTATTGAAAAAGAAGGTGAAGACCTGCAATATGGAGTGATATAGAATTATTAGGGAGTGATGTATAAATAAAGCCGGACCGTACGATAAAACGTTAATAAATATAAGTAATATATAAAAGGATATGGAGGTAGTATATAGTATAGAAAAATAAGGGGATGACGAGCCGGACCGGGGATAGATACGCAGCCCGCCGCGTCGTCGCTAGGGACTAGCAGTCGCGGCGCCCGCCCTGTCAGCGCTCTAAGTCTCTCGCGACTACGCAGTCTACGCGTCATCTCTACTCGCGAATAGATAGTATATGATAAGAATGTTGAGTAGAAAGAGTAAGAAGATATGAGGAGAGAAGAATATAGAGATAAGAGATAAAAAGAAAGATAGAAAGAAAAATAGAAGAGAAAAGAGAGAGTATAGATGGGAAGATAGATAATAGATAGAGAGATAGAATAAGATAAGATAGAGAGAGAAATGAGAGAATAGAGAGAGTAGGAAGAGTAGGAACTAGATAAGGAGAAGAGAGAGTATAAATAGAGAGATAAGAAATATAGAGACTATCTAGAAGTGAGGAACAAGAATAAAATAAAGAAGAAAAAAAAATGAGAAAAATAATAAGAGAAAAGAACGAAACAAGATAGAAGAGATACAAGGAGAGAACGAAGATCAGGCATTAAGAAGAACCAAGGATCCTAATGATTCTCTCTCAGGGGCTTAAATAGAGAAGACCTGAGAAGAATAGATAGATGAAGAAGAAAAAGGGAGCGGAACGAAAGTAACAAATATCTGAATAAGAGAGATGGAACCCAAATTTTCAACCTTGATAGTATTTTATTGAGAATTAAAATAATGAATAATAAATACAACTATTTAAGTATGAAGAATTTATAAAGGATTCTGGTGTCATCGGAGCAAGATGTGATAGAAAAGAGAAGAAATAGCAAGATCTTAGAAGGGAAACATCAAGAAAGATTGAGAGATAATAGGGAGCTGAGAGACACATAATTGTTTTTGTATAAAGTGAATAAAATATCAGCAGTATTTTATTTATCCTTATTAATAAGTGATGAGATGAAGATGAGATTGATGATGAGCAAGAGAGAGAGAGAGAAGAGAGAGAGAAAGAGAGATAGAAGATCTAGGAGCGCGCCCAAAGTAAGAGATAAAGCAGACCCAGTGCGTTGTCTTATGGTATCACTGCAATGGAGGTCGACGTCCGGTTAGCCACACACACGCAGATAACACTTATTAGCAATTTGATAACATAGGTGCATTTCTACATTTCAATAAATGAGATGAATTATACTATCACAGCTATCCACAACTTCACAAAAGATAGAGCCAGTAATCAAAGCCTCGGAGAAGCCTAGAGGGTCGACTTCCAAAAATAGATCCTCATCAGCCCCTAAACCCCCCTTTCCCCCAAGACAACTAGGAACTTGACTCCATCCGGTGTTGGGGTAGTGCCGTCACGAAATTTCGGTCTATTCTGATGCATGGGTTTCTGTCTTCATAAATTTCTGCAAGCTTTGCGGTTTTAAATCTAATTTCCATATATTGTTGAACATCACCTCTCCTTCTCCAAACATCAACTCTTATTCTTAATCGAAACTCAGGTGTTTAAGAGTTCTCACAGAAATCCCTACTTTATTGAATCTTACTCTCTTTATCCTCAATTTTTAGCCAATGTCTCTTGTTGTACCTATGTGCTAAATTTTCTTGCTTGCTCCCAATTTTCTACATTATGACTAAAGATATCCTGTGAATCTACTACTATATTCATATGATATGTAAATCTGTTTTCTAAATCAATTTACTATTCTAAATTCTTCGTCTCCTTAAATTCAAAGTTAGAACATATCCTCTCTTTTTACCTTTTTATGAAATCAACAATCTTGGTGATTTCAAAGTTGACCACTGCCAATGCTTCTTTCAATACTCAAATTCTCAAAGAATTAAATGTGTATTATTCTCTATGTAAACTAAGTACTATCCACTTTACTAGAGTCCAGAATGAACCCTCGAAGACTTTGGTGTCAGCTATTTATAACTCTTATCACTGATAGCATGGTTAGATTAGAACCAAACCTCATAGAAGGTTTATCGAAGCCTCTAATCCTTCTTCTTATTTTGTTAAACCCTTTCCTCCTCTGGGTTCCTCCGATCATCTTCTTATTTATGTCTCCTGTTCTCTCTTTTCAAGTCTTCCACAGGAAAGACTCCTGCCTAAACGGCGATAAACGTTTACTGTGCATTCGATGTTGCTAACTAGTCAGACTTGTGATTCGATACTTTTTGATTTAATCCCATGAATTTATATTACTTCTTCGTGAGATGTGAGATCCCTTCTAACAATATGCTAACGCATTATCGAGGTTCCATTCTCTCTGGCATGAGTTAATATATTACACATTCTTTCCATTCAACTAAAACCAAACGCACACCTTCGTTTAAAATCTTTTTGTCCTATCGTGCTTTTCAACCACAAAGTTTGCTGTCTATTTCAAGAATTACATGTCGACCTTCTAGAGACACAATGAAACTCATTAAGATTTTATTCATTAATATATTTCTTATGACATAAAAAACTCTTTCTCGGTAGAAAATCTAAAATCTTTTACTTTTCTCATCTCCTCTTTCTTCTACAACCACTCTCTTATCTGCGGTTTGCAAAAAAAATTGTCAACTCTAATTGCATCTTTCATCAGGATCTTCTGATAGTACATATTGCCGACCTTTACCGTCGGCTAAGCTGAACTCTTCGTTCAGCCTTTGCCTCATAATTTCATCCTTTAGACCATTTCCATAGCTATTCCTACCTCCTTCTTCCACTCTATCCAACTCATTATAGACCTAACATTGCAATTTCTTATTCTAGAGACATATTTCTGATCTCTCTCTCTAGTCCTTAACGCTAAGAAAGCGTAGTACCCTTTAATGACATTCCTAATCTATGTGTAAAATTAATTTTCATACTTCTAGTCTATTCAACTTCGACATTCCCTTCCTGCTGGAAATGTGATCTCATTCAACCTGTGTCCAAAATAAAGGAGACCCCCTCTAAACCCTCAAACTACACTCCTCTCGTATAACTTCCTCTTACTAAAGTTAATAGGAATTTACCCTTAATGGGAAATTTGGAAAATCTCAATTATATCAAATCTTATCGTTAATCACCATGAATGATTTTCGTACGAAAACATTTCTGTTTTTCTTTCATCTTTTATGATACTTGTGTCCTTAACCCTTCATGCATTTCTAGGCTGACTCTTTCCTGTGACGTTGTACATTTATAGATAAAAAACCTCTCCATCTAGAGTTTGTCAACCCAAAGACTCTGATAGCTAACACCCTCCTTGGGTATCTACCCTTTTTCGTGACCTTCTCTATGATTTCCTCTCCATCCGATAACTTCAGTATCAGAATTGTATACTGCCTAGCGGTACATCCTTTAAATTTTAATGAGTAAGTTAGGTGTTGTTCAAGGTTCTGTCCTTTCCCTATAACATCTTTTTACTACTTTTCAATATAATGACCTTTCTATTGTTTCTATCCACCTATTTTACTCCTGGCCGACGACTCCACCTCTTCATAACTCATTATCATTTTGAATATAATGTCCAACCCTAAAAACAAGCAAGTGGCCTCACGGTATCGAGAGGATACCTAAAGAGCAAACTAACTCTCACTTTTTCTCTAATTCTGAATTTGAGGCATCGATGAACAATGTTATTTTCTAAATGTCAATAAAAAACTCAATTTTGTTTCTATTATGGATATAAAAACTGAAATTAAGGTTGAATTTTGTGAAAAAACTCAACTCAAACTTCGTACTTCCTTAATATTCTTATGGTGTTCCTATTCCCATTACGTTTGTTGGAGGACAACATTATTTCTCTTTTAAAAACAAACTTCTAAGAGTTTAGGGGGTTTGATACCTCTAAGAATTTAAGGTTCACGGTACCTCAGTTCCTTAAGGTTTTTCATAAGTATTATTCACCATGTATGGACAGTATGCCTTACACGCCTCTGTGAGCTTGCTCCACTCACAAGAAACTCATATAATTGGATAGACTCATGGCAATTACGTCTTATCAACTCTTACTGACGCTCACAAGTCTCCTAAGTCTCTTTCTGACTCCTTATCGAATATTGCCTTACTTTCATTATACTATATGCTAATCACAGTAGAATACTGCTCTTCTAACACTTCTGATACGCATTCCTCTTCCATTGTAAAAAGCTCGTAACTAAACTCTGGCACTCAAACTTAATCTAGCTACTCGTAATCTTACGTGTACTCCTATCTGGTAAAGTCTAGAACACACTTCGTTATCAATTTTTAATCAATTACCTGTGCTTGAACCACTTTTAAACACCGTGTTTCTTGCATTTGTCGCTCTATTTGAACTGGACTCGGATTTGGTAGTATTGTCCCTAACTCTGAGGGTGGTAATTGCGAAGGACTCTAGCTAGTTGTTCAGCAGTGAGAGGGATATAATTTAAATATATATTAATATTAATATATAATATAAATATATATTATAAGATATATATATATATATTATAATATTATATTATAATATTTATATATATATATATAGTATATTAATATAATAGATATATAATATATATATAATAATATATATATATATTATATATATAATATATTAATAATATTAATATTTATATTATAATGAATATTAATAATATTAAAAACGATACTTACTAATATATACTCACAAATATTCATCTAAACCTTATACTAGAATAATATATATACCTAATATATATATATATAATAACCATTAAAACACTACTAACAATATATATATATAAGAGTATTATTAATACTTAGAATATATATATATATATATATAAATATATATATATAAAAATACCTTAACAATATATCCAACATATTACTATATATTATAATACGCTATATTATATATATATATATATATCGTAATTAGAAATAAGTATAAAAATAATACTACTTATATATATATAGTATGTCATTATATATATATTAATCTTATACAAATATAAATAAATAAATATCCACCCTTCTCTCCTCAACAAATGAACTGACTGCTCGAAACAAACGGTAACGTGCCATATGCATGCCACCGGCCCTACAGAAAGCAGTAGAAGAATAGACGCAAGTCGACACAAGAAAGCCTCTTACCCGCCCCCTTCTATAACCTTCAAGTGAAAACTCCGTACGCAGTCACCAAAATCTACACCTACGAACTTCACGAGCAGGACCGCGACGGAACCTCTCCCCCCTATTGCAATCTCGTTCAATGTATGGTTCATCCCTTGCCCATTGGGCCCACAACCCATACCCCTGCCACCAAACCCCGCACTTATCTCACTTTTATTCACCTTCTCTCTCTTCTGCTAAACTCATATACTCATCCTCACAGGCAATCCCTTTACTCTCAATCCACTTTTTCTCCAAAGTCTCCCTGCAGCTACATTCCTAGCTACCACTCACCACAATACACTCGGCCTTAAATAATCACTACCGCCTATTCAATACAAACCTAGATTCCACCAATTATGACCAATAAACCATCCGCATAACGTACTTCCATTTGTTCTCTCCACTTACCCCTGTTCCCTCACATCACACAAACTCTCCTAATACGTTCATTCTCCTCATTTTTATCAACCACTTACTCCCACAACCCAACACGCCCCTAAGCGATTTTGCCCATCTGAAGCCACTATGTACAATCAGATACCCCTATACCTCTTTATTCCAGACCATAAGCATCACTGCTATTAATTAACACAGATTAACACATGGCCCTCATTTTAAAACGCTCCTAGCAAGCACTCAAGAACATTAGTCCTCTTCCATCACCCAACCCAACACATTTACTTACCACAAAGCCACCCACCCTTCCTACCCACACTCCACAATTTCCTACTACACCCTGGCATCAATTTCCCGTATACAGCCTTGTGCAGTCAAACATATATCTTTAAAATAAATATAAAACTACAGACAGCATTTTATTACAGACGGCATCAAACCATCATACAATCAAAACTCACACCGCAAGACTTCCTCACTCACACACCTATCGCCATAACTCTAATTTACAAAATACTCTTCAAACCCTTAATTTTACACACCCTGCCAAGCAAAACCACTCTACAAATCCTCTCAAACTCTCTTCAGATTCGCCAACCACAAAAAACCAAATTCATCCCCATCATTGCTACGGCGACAACCAGCCACCCCCCTCTTTATTCTTCCAAATCATTCTATTAACCACACAATACCCCTGCCACCGCCCCACACATCTAATTCTTTCATAACCCATCCATATACAAAGATGGATATAGAGAGCCATGGAGACATACACATCCATGGCCACTCTCTCTCATATTAACCAATCAGTCGACTCCATTTATTCCACAACACCCTTATGAAATACACCCATACATTACTTTCAACTATACCATTATGAACAAACCCTCCTCAAACCACCAACACCATATAATTAATAACACCTGCCATAGAGCTTAACCACCGTATCTACCCATATCAGTTACGCACAGTTGCAAACAATCCATTAAAGCCAAAAAATACAAATTTATTCCTAATCCTCTAACCAATTTTTAAATTCAAGATTTGTTCAAAGTAAAGATTTGCCACCCCACACCAATCCTCTACCTACTCCTAAACGCACCTAACCACGTACTTCACCACTATCAGTCCCTTCAGTCACTTCGAAAAACACATCTTTCAACCAAAATACCAGGCCATAATGTACTTCAACCTTAACAAATACTCAATTCAGACAACTAATTTTCCCTAAAATTCCTACAGTTATCCTTATTCCCCTTTTTACCCTTATATAGGGTACTATTACTGTAATCCCCATCCAATCCCACGGAGCAATAATAACCCCTCCAATAAACGCTTTGCTGACTAAAATCTTCACATTACTATAATCCAATCCTGCAAAATCACCATCTCTCACCAATTCTATGCGTACATTTAACCAGTTAATTCCATCGTAAACCTGCCAGATTAACCATATCTCACTTCTCTCAACTATTACTCCACTACTCTTCTCGAACCTTACAAATGATCTCATCGCCTCAAAATAACAATTCGCTTCTTGCCAACCTATCAAACCCCACAACTCACTTCACTATACACCTCCTTCCATTACCCTACCACCCGATTTATGCAGATATTTAAAAACGTATCCCTTATCACTCCCTACTCAACCATTCATGCAATTATGCGTATAGCACAATCCCATTACGAAAAATTCTTAACAGAAAAATCCCCTAATATTTTCATCTTATAGCCTTCTCCTTCACATCCAATCCCAGAAGCGCTCCTCTCTCCTCTCTTGTATATTCCCACTTTGTAAATCCTCCGGCTCCAAAATGTATCATTACTTATCTCTTTTGCCATCCCCCCATACAGTCATTCTCTTTTAGTCACTTACGTTTTCGTCTCTTCCATCATGTCCCTACCTTATGTAGATAATTGCAAATAATCTTACATATATTAAACCCAGCATTGGCTTTTGTACATTCAACCACGCTTTTCTTTTTAATATTTAACCGTCAATTATCATTGCACTCTACTTCATATCCACCAATTATCCCTGTTTACAATTTTTAAACTTCCTACTCTAAGCACATCCACATACTTGCTTACCTCACTACTTATCTACAGCCGCTTCCTTCATTGAGCCTTCTCAATATGTCTCAGTTTTCAACTTGTTTTACTATTCAACCATGAGTTTTCTTATGCTAAGAGCTCTTAGAGATATACCCAGCTTAAATTACCTTGTCACTTATTATAGCTTCTCACTCTATGTTACCGTACCTTCCTCTTTTATCACCTTCAATCTCACATCCAAGCGAGCACCACCACCAATAAACTTAATTTACTCATACCACAACACTAATGATCCACGTACTTATAACTACGATCATTCCTACCCCCTCACTGACTTTAACATCCAAATCTATTACTTCAACACTCTCCTCCCTTCACCCCACCAAAGTATTCAAATCATACTTTTAAACTTCGATTATCCATACCTACCTACACCAATCCTCTCCCCTCACAGAAATCAATCACCTTTCTATCCACTCATACCAATTTTTCATTCCCTGACACCCCAAATCCAAATCATTGTGATCCCATCGCGCTTTTTTGATCAACCTATCCAACCATTTATGTAGTTATGCGCCCCCAACACAATCATACTCTACAGCTTACTCATATCCCTCCACCCCATCCCAAACAGCAGTCAGATTAAGATCCTATTCCATGATAAATCTCGTCTCAACCCAACACTACCCATCAGACGAGATAGCGACCATTGATGTCACAATCCCACACCAAACACCTTAGAGACTTCTTTCTAAACTTAAATTTTTAAACATTAGAAATTTCTATAATCACGAGCGATCTCAAAATCTACCACACTCTTACCAGAAATCCACTACTAACTCGAAATTGCAATATATCTTCTTCTCTCCCCCATCTTATTCCTTCCACACCAGCCACAAGCAACATACAATTTCACAATCAAACCACTCATTTTCCTTATTGTAACCATACATATATGATTCAAGTCTCACATTGACAAATCAAAAATTTTGCCTATTCTAAATACACCCCACCACCCTCTTCTATCTCGAACTCAACATTATATATCCTTCTAACAACCACTGGTACACCTATACGATTTTAACTACACAACCGATAAAAAAACTCTCTGGGATATAGACTTTCTATATAAATTAATATTTATATATGTATATACTTATTCAAACTATATTTAACTACTATATCTATACTCAAAATATTTATATTTTACACAAACAAAAAACATACTATCTATTATATACTACTATCAACAATCATAAATTATGAATATAAATTAACCAAAATAGTAATGATACTACTAGGTATAGTATATAGTTCGCCACATATTGAT
>JABUQX010109773.1:0-10000 GCA_015478945.1 Trachelipus rathkii
TTTTTTTACATGATACCACCACCACTCACAATGCCCTTTTTCAAAAGGAGGGGCAAAAATAAACAAATAAATAAATAAATAAATAAATAAATTACATAAAGAAAAATAGAAATTAAAATAATGAAAGTAAACCCCACCCTGACCCTGCCCAACGCAATTTCTGTGGGCGCAGACGCGGGACTTAAATAGAGGAAGATTAAATATTGCGGGGGAAAATAAAAGAAGGCAAGGAGTTCCACAAAACAGATGTGACTGGAAAGAAGGAGGTACCACCACAAGTAGTCCTTGAGTCTCCTATATTCACACAATTTTCATGAGAGAACAAGGCACCTCTTGTGTGCTACGAGGGCGACGCAGTGGTGGAGGAATGAGAGGTCAATTCTCGCCAGCACCTTCCGTTGTAATACCTAAAGAAAAGAGATAGGGCACCTACGTTACGACGCAGAGAAAGAGGGTCAAGGGATTCAGATAGTATGGGACAGTTTATAAGCCTCTTATCCTTAGCTTCAACTTTATCCAAAAAGGAGGGTGGAACCGGATCCACCCCAAATGTGGGAACAGTATTCCATACAGGGGCGAATAAGACCTTTATATAACTGGAGTATCTGAGCAGAAGAAAAAAATTCGCGCAATCTGAACAGAATTCCCAGTTTTTTTGAGGCCATTTTAGCAACCGATGTAATATGAGGTCTCCAAGACAATTCACTATTTATGTTTAGTCCTAGAATGTTTATGTTGTTTACGGGTAAGACATTGGAGCCATCAAAGGGGATGGGAAAGTTGGGAGGTATTTTAGAGAGGGAGATTTGAAGAGGTTGAGTTTTCAAAGAGTTGAACTTCACAAGATTACGGTTACCCCACTGAGAAATTCCGACCAAATCGGCAAGAATTGAATCAGAAAGCTGTAGACGAGAGGCAACTCTAGATACAAATGAGGGAGCACAATTAAAATGAGTGGAAGAATGGAGAGTTGAGTCATCGGCATAAGAGTGTACAGAGTTAAAAGTGCAGCTAAGAAGATCGTTGATGAAAAGTAGGAATAAAGTGGGAGATAAAACAGAACAATGAGGAACATCACAATTAATAAGAAAAGAGGAAGAGGTTGCTCCATCAACAAGAGCTGAAATGGAACGATTTGAAAGAAAACTAGACAAGAGTAAGCAAAACGAAGGAAGAAATCAAAAGGAAGGTAGCTTAGAGAGTAGCGACGCATGCCATACCATGTCAAAAGCTTTAGATATGTCAAGCGTTACCACGCAAGACTCCCCATGATCCTTAAGGAGTGGTTCCATTCTTCTCTTCACGCTATGCCCAATTTTTACACCCCCTAAAAATAGACATAAAATTCGAAATTTTCAGCCGATTTTGACCATATAAATACCAAACTGTAGTTTTTTTTACCTCTAAAACGTCGTATTCCAGTATTTTTCTGTGTCTGTAGTCATTGTTTTGGTATTTTCAATTTTTGAAAATCTTTGTTTTTGACATTTGTCAAAACTCCTCATAAACTATTTTTCGAAATGACTTCAAACTTGAAAAATGCAAAGATTGGACTGTAACACGATGTACATGCTATATATAAATTTGATTTCAAAAGTCATTCTTCCCCTGTATATGTTTAACAATCCTCCTATCTTATAGCATGTAAATCGCGCCGCCCACTCAAATCACCTAATATATATATATATATATATATATATATATATATATATATATATATATATTTTTTATATATATATATATATATATATATATATATATATATATATATATATAGAGATATATATATATATATATATATATATATATATATATATATATATATATATATATATATATATATATATATATAAATTAATATTTTATTTTAAACTGTGCGTGTAAATTGTTGGAAGAAACAAGAATCAATTTTATCTGAAAGCTTAACTTTTAAGATGAAATTACGTTCTTGATTCTACCGATAATTTAATTTGTTTATTATTATTATTATTATTATTATTATTATTATTATTATTATTATTATTATTATTATTATTATTATTATTATTATTATTATTATTATTATTATTATTATTATTATTTTATTATTATTATTATTATTATTATTATTATTATTATTATTATTATTATTATTATTATTATTATTATTATTATTATTATTATTATTATTATTATTATTATTATTATTATTATTATTATTATTATTATTATTATTAATATTATTATTATTATTATTATTATTATTATTATTATAATTTTTATTATTATTTTTTTGATATATTTTTTTCGCTGAAATGGACGTATATAAAAAATATATATATATATATATATATATATATATATATATATATATATATATATATATATATATATATATATATATATATATATATATATATATATATATATATATATATATATAATTTTAATTTTAAAGTATATATTTATATATTTAAAATAATAAAAAGCGATTTTATTTTTGCAATATGAGGAAGCTCAGAATCTCAATGGATATTTGCCTTTTTCTTCTGTTTTCGTTGAGACTGTTTATTTTAGTGTAATTTCTTCCTTTGTTAGCAGGGTGGTAAATCCAGGCCGAATTCCTGCTATATATATATATATATATATATATATATATATATAAATATATATTTATAATTATATTTTATATCTATATATATATATATATATATATATATATATATATATATATATATATATATATATATATATATATATATCCAATCTCCCATCTTTGGATGAAAAAGAAAAGTAAAGATGAACCGTATCTTATTATGTTATTTTTGGTATCTTCAGGGTAAACGAGAATACAAATCCTTATATAAAACCTAGGAGAGCATCATTTTTTACATTCTTTCTCCCATCTTTGCTCTTGGTCTTGGATGTATTGTTAGGTTGGTCATTCTGAAATCGTAAATCTCGCTATTGCAATGTGCTGTGTTCAGTTATAATATGTCGTTCATACAAGCTAGCATTTATTAAGTGTTTCAGTGTAAATATTATATTTTAAATTTATATTGTGGTTTCCTGAGTCAATTTTAATGTTTTTATTTATTTTTATATTGTGTTGTGCCTAACCTGGATGTATTTATCAAATGATAAATAAT
This sequence comes from Trachelipus rathkii, assembly GCA_015478945.1. NCBI lineage: Eukaryota > Metazoa > Arthropoda > Malacostraca > Isopoda > Trachelipodidae > Trachelipus > Trachelipus rathkii. Next base: position 3,129 of record JABUQX010109773.1, read on the forward strand.
ATTTTCAATTTTCTGAGATGATATTTTTTATGTGCGTTTTTATGTAACGATTAGATGCACAACAGACGACTTCTCGCTCACATGAGTCTAGACATTGAGGTACAAGTTAATGTGTTTAAAAATAAAAACATTTCTATTGCAAATTATTTAAATAATATTATTTATTTTTAAATATAAAGAAGTTGAAATATATTGTGTGCTAAGAGTATTCATTATTTAATATCTACTGTAGTTATATAAATGTTTCATAATTTAATCTTCTAACTTCGATGGAATATTAAATTACGAAAGCGGGATACTCAAAACAGCTGATTCTGAAGCACCCAAATTATACAAATATTTTTGCAACTATTTATTTTTAAAATTATTTTGAGATAAATATAAAGTCTGGTTCTTAAAAGTAATTCTCTATATATTTTTACATTAAAAATTATATTTATATATATAGCGAGAAAGAGAGCAAAGATATATATATATATATATATATATATATATATATATATATATATATATATATATATATATATATATATATATATATTTATATCTTTATATTTTTTATTAGAAATTTAAACATATATATATATATCAATTATAGTTATATATATATATATATATATATGTTGTTATTATAATTATATATATATATATATATATATAAATATATATATATATATATATATATATATATATATATATATATATATATATATATATTAATATATATATATATATATTCTTACATTATATATGGCTATATATATATATATCTGAAGACATAAATATATATATTATATATATATATATATATATATATATATATATATATATATATATATATATATATATATATATATATATATATATATATATATATATATATTATTGCTGACTGTCGTCGGAGTTGGATGTGTTAAAACAGAAGGGAAAGAAGGAAAAAGAAGATAAAGAGAAGATCTAGTGCAGAGATTAGGAAGAAGGCTGAAATCTTCATTAGGACTATTATCAGAAAGTTCTAAAAGATTTTTGTTTGAGAAAGAAGGATGTTCCGCATGAGTTAAGGCCAAATTATTATTTAGAATCAGCGAACAAATTTATCAAAATCTATGTATGAAATATTTAAGAATTTCTATTGATGTAAAGATATGAAATTGAAATCAGATTTTATAATTACGCAAAATTAATTTCATTTAACGAAATCAAGAAGTGGAGCAACAAAATTTTTATTCCAGTTCTTTTAAAAATTACTTATTTTAAATAGACAATGAAGTGGCGTCTGAAATAATTTCGGTGAGGAAGAGCAAAATTATCACATCAGTTCTTTTCTACAAATGAATAAAAAAATAATTTGGACTTAAATATAGAAGCTGTTGTTATAAATGATTTTTTGGTCTACTTGTGGAGGTTTCGATGCAGTTGGTCAATATGAGTATTATATTCGCAAGGCTCTTGGGGCTGGGAACCCCCTTCTGCTATTTTACTCTTCCCATGAACAATCGTATGAGTACCAAATTAACATTCTGCGATTGACACCACCCTGCATCCATGCGGGACACGGTGTTTAAAATAATAATAATAATATATATATATATATATATATATATATATATATATATATATATATATATATATATATATATATATATATATATATATATATATATATATATATATATATATATATATATAGGCTAAGGTTACCACAAAGGAAGAAAAAAGTATAGATTTATTTTTAAACTTTATTTGAACAAAAGTTTACTATACATAAGTAGAACGTGAAAAGCAATGTATTTAAAAAAAAAAAAAAGGTATATATTATATATTACTTCTATATATAAATACAAAAATTTCATAAATTTCAAAACATTTTTACAAGACCAAAAAAAAAACATGCTTCCTTCTCAATGTCAGCAATACGACTAAACAGTAAACAGAAAATTTGAAGTTAAGTTGGAGCACATTCCGAAAATATTTTGGTACCTTTTTTTTAGGTCCGTCTTGTTGCTAGAAAAGAAGAAAATTGTTTTTTTTAGGGTAACTAAACTATATATATATATATATATATATATATATTATATATATATATATACACAGAGATATATATATATATATATATATATATATATATATATATATATATATATAGTATATATATATATATATATATATATATATATATATATATATATATATATATATATATATATATATATATATATATATATATATATATATATATATATTTATATATATATTTATATATATATATATATATATATATATATATATTTATATATATATATATATATATATATATATATATATATATATATATATATATATATATATATATATATATATATATATATATATATATATATATATATATATATATATATATATATATATATAGTATTATACACGGCCATGTAGGGGGCTCGAGCCGACGGGGAACAGAGGGGGGGACATTTTCCATACCCCGTAGGGGAGGGGCGGAGGAACCCCCGCGACACCCAAATACCAAAGAGCGGGGGTTCCGGAGACCCTCCCCGGAGGGGGGGAAATAGTCCTACCCTTTCGTTCCCCGGAAGGCCGAGAGACCCCGACTCCTGCCATCGGTGTGGTCTACCCTTGGGGTTCACATTAGTTTAAAAAAAAAATTATATACTAACCTTTATTTAAAATTATTTTGATTTCCAATGGTATTCAAAAATCGTTGGAATATTTCTGGCCCTTTATGTTCTTCCTTCCACACATATGCACAGAGGTAGCTTAACAGGAATTCCTTCTTTAAACCACTTTTTGGCAATTTTCTTTTCACCTAAGAATACATTATGGCACATTTTATTTCCATACATTAAATTTGCATACGTTAAGGTTATGTTAGGTTAAACAGTTTTTCCAATATTTTTACGTACCTTTGACCACTTTCCTTCTATCGTATTGGTATGAGCTCCTGTTTCTGGGTTAACAAAGTTAATGCTATGATTAACCGTTAAATGCTGTACATCTAGATCGTTCAAGTTTTTGTATCCTTTCCATTCGTCGGTTATTACTATTGTTCCCTTTTCGATGTATTCTTCGATAATTTGTCTTAGCGTTTTACTATTACGATTTAAGACAGGCACAAAAAAACACTTATTGCTTTCCCTCTCTATTCCTCCCACAACCCATTTTCCTTCAACTTTTCTACCTTTATTGTATTTTCTTTTCCCAAATACCGATTCATCCAGTTCAACGATTAAATTAGGGCCCCCTATTTTTTTTCTTGAATTTAATATTTCAGTTACACACACTTCCCTACAAAAATTATACCAATCTATAACACATTTTTTCGAAAATCCTACCATGGAACAAAGTTGTTTGCAACTTACATCATTAACAAAAAAAAAATTAGTTTTAATACCTGCGCATAACTTAGATGGGAACGATATAGGAATGAACCTTTAGGGGCTGAGCAATATTTTTTCGTACATTTGTTACATTGAAAATAAAAAACATTAACTTTATATATTTCACATTTTTTTCTACATTTAGTACACTTTTTTTCTGTTAATATTAATTTGAATTCTTGTAAGAAAGCTAATAAAAGAGTGTCGTCAGCACATATTTCATAAATTTCATCTAGTAACATTTTTTTATCGTATAAATCATAACAAAAACTTCACTTCAGAATGTCAGATATATTACTACAGTTTACGAAAGAAAATTCGTTTTCTTCTCCTAAAAAAATAGAAAATGTTGCCAGTGAAGGATAACATTAAAATATTTCTTATATATATATATATATATATATATATATATATATATATATATATATATATATATATATATATATATATATATATATATATATATATATATATATATATATATATATATATATATATATATATATATATATATATATATATATATTAATTAGTCTTTACTTTTTTTTACCATCTTTCTTTTATACCAACTAAAAAAAAGTACCAGAAAATAGTATCACATAAAAGCATGGGCCTCTTGAAGTCATTATAAAATATACCAATTTTTTTTGTTTTTGTTTTTTTACAAATACATTGAATTTTATCTTCTATATACATATATATATACATAAAAATAGTAAAAAAATTTTTTCGTATAAATCATAAAAATATTACTAAAGTGTACGTAAAAAAATTCGCTTTTTTCTCGTGACCCATTAGAAAATCTGGCAACAGCTAAAATGTACCAAAAAATAGACAACGCGAAAGTAAGCGTCTTTTACTTGAATTATTTAAAAAAAATACGAAATTTTTTTTTGATTTGTTTGTTTTAATACGGGGTTTTTAGGTTCTACATATTAATAGTAAACTTTTGTCCTAAATAAAGTTTATTTAAAAGTCTATAGTTTTCACTTCCCTATTGGTTACCTTCACCATATATATATATATATATATATATATATATATATATATATATATATATATATATATATATATATATATATATATATATATATATATATATATATATATATATATATATATATATATATATATATATATATATAATGTATATATATCTATTATATTACTGTTATATATAAATGTGTGTTAAAGAGAAATTTATATGCAGATATATATATATATATATATATATATATATATATATATACGTATTACAACTGCTACAACTAAATATATATATATATACATTATAGAATTAAGTATATATATATTTTTATATATATATATATATATATATATATATATATATATATATTATATATATATCTAAATTTATATATATATATATATATATATATATATATATATATATATATATATATGTCTACCATAACATTCTTAGGATGTATGAATATTCGGTAAGTATCTCGGTATTCATCTATCTACCAAAATACCGAATATCGTTATTCGGCTTTTTGCCGAACTATTCGGGCCGAATATTGAGCTTTATAAACAATAAATTAAGTCAACATAAGGGAAAGTTATTTCAATTTAAAATTGAAATTTTAGAAACTTATTTTCCCCAAAAATAAAAAATATAGCCAAATTTTGTAGCCAATATGGCGAAAATCTTTGTGATTTGTCAGATCCTATAAGGGCCTTTGACATTTTTCAATATTCTAAAAAATAGAATTCATTTAGTGATACGGGATAATGGACCAAACATGGTAGCTGGTATAAGGGAGAGTGGCTTGCTATCAATTTCATGTTTTATTCACATATTGCAACTATGCATTCACGATTCAATATTATGTCAGAAGTCTGTTAAAGATATTTTATTTACTTGCAGAAGCATATCCTCTCATTTTCACCATTCAGCAACGGCAGCTGCAAAGCTTAAAACTTTACAGATGCAGCTGAATGTCAAACAGCATAAATTAATTCAAGACGTTTCTACATGCTGGAACAGAATTTATGATATGCTTAAAAGATTGTTTGAACAAAAAGTTCCCCTATCCATATACGCTGCTGAATGCAATCAGAAAATGTTGACTGATTTTTTTCAGTGGCAAATTATTCCATTTACTTGAGCCATTTGACAACATCACTAAAACAAGCATTAAACGTGAAGTAACAGTCGCCCAAGTGATCTCTTCCATTTTAGCAATAAATCTATTTTTAAATAAGGCAATTAAAAGCAAAAGCTTCAGTGGAATAATTACACTCGTTGAAGAGCTTAAGAAATCAGTAGAAAAAAAGACTTTCTATTTTTCTATGTGATAAATCTTTGTGTGTGTAGCTACTTTATCTGCGATTCAAGCCAATTTTTCAACATGAAATCAGATGAATCAGTAAAAATAAGGTCGTTGAGGCATGGAAAGAAATGCATGAAAATTTAGCTCCTGACTTCTGCTGACGATGATTCACGTAGTGGGGAAAGTGAAGCTGAAGGTTCCATTTTCACTTCTTTAATGGATTGTTTTAAAGAAATTGTGGCATCAAAATCGTCATACAGAAAAGAAAGTGAGAGTGAAAAAAGAAAGTCCCATTCTTCTGACGATGTGATTATTGTACATAAAAGTAAAAGGCTACATACGGAATTACATCAAGAAATAAACAAATATATAAGTTTGCCTACTTTGGCCAGTGAAGACAATGATATTCCCTTCAATTGGTGGAAAAACACTGGAAATAGTTTTATGAATTTGAAAACTAGCAATAAAATACCTTTCAGCTCCACCGTCATCAGTCGAAAGTGAAAGAATATTTAGAACAGGAGGAAATATTTATGAAGCCACAAGAAATAGGTTAGAGCTTATTCAAATGAAGTTTAGTTTAATATCTTTAACTACGAAACTTTTCAATTTTCATTTAATTATTTTTAATATGTGAATGGTTTGCTATAGGTAAGAAATAGTTATTTACTTTTTTGTTTTATTACTTTGTATATAACACTGGTAAACATGAAATTTCTTGGACGGGGTTTCGCAATTGATTATTGATGTGCTGATTCCAAAAATGTAATCGGTTTTTGCATATCACATCGCATTTGTGAGATATTGTGTGTAACACAGATTTGTAAAATTTTATGATTTTTACCTTTTTCAAGAGGGTCTATCACAATTATTGGGATATATATATATATATATATATATATATATATATATATATATATATATATATATATATATATATATATATATATATATATAAATAATATATATATATATATATATATATATATATATATATATATATATATATATATATATATATATATATATATATATATATATATATATATATATATATATATATATATATATATATATATATATTTTGAATATATGAAGGGAGAGAAACAAATCGCAATGATATGATACATGTCTTTGATAGATATATGTTAAACATATAATACAACCATGAATAAAGAGTAAT
>JABUQX010109773.1:15000-22674 GCA_015478945.1 Trachelipus rathkii
GTAATCAGAGTCATGGTAATAATAATAGTCACAGCAGCAATAGTAATTATAAAGCGAGAAATAATGTAAGTTATCACAGAAACGATAACACCAAGACCTTAAACCAACATACATCACGACCAACTAACAATGGAGCAAAGAGCAACAGCGGGAGCAACGACAGGCGAGAACACCGTCGCAGTAGCAGTGAACCGAGGGCAGTGGTCACTTGCTACAGATGTTCTAGGAGAGGGCACTTGGCACGAGATTGCAAGGCACCTCCCTACTTCAATAGTGGCAGGAATTACAATAATTATAGTAACAGACAAAGGGAAGATGGAAAAAGTACGGCAGCGTCCGGTGATTTTAGAAAAGGAAGAAAAGTCCTGAGAAACTCAGGTGAAGAACCATCTTTCCCTTACAGATAGAGTTATGGTGAGCGAAACAGATAAATATTCGCAATCATCTACCAATAATATATGGGATCAGAACGGATATCGCGTACCAATAGTCCGAGATAGCGGTTGTAATTTTGTAGTTGTACGTGAGAAATACGTACCAGAGGAGTGCTATACTGGAGCACACACAACCATGAGATTGTTGGATAGTACGGCAAGAGAAGTTCCGCTCGCAAATGTAGTGCTAGATACCCCTTATTTTGTGGGTAAAACGACCGCAGCAGTGCTGCCAGAGGTCGTATATGATCTTGTCATTGGGAATATCGATGGGGCATTACCCCCATATCAGCCAAACCTCGCATGGGAAGCGACTAAGTGTCATGGTCCTTGTAACGTACAGGACGGAGCAGCTCAGAAATAGTTGTTATTCCCCAATGTAGAGAAAGCTGAGGAGGATTCATTTGAAGAATCAAAGGAAAGGCGCAACGCCGACCAACAAGATTATATTTCAGTAAGGGCGAGAAAGAAAGTTAATCAGAATGGAGGAAGATCCGTCTAAACCACAATCGATAATCATAGTTGAAGAGAGAACAAAATCACCCGCGGAAGCACAAATGTGCGATAGTCAAGTACCAAGATTCCACTACGGAAAATGTTGTTATTGAAGAGTATTCTTACAAAATATATATTAATACTTATTTGCGGTCGTTTAATGTTACTTTGGCGTATTGACACCTCAACACATGTAGGTTGAGATTACAAATTATATTATATTTCTCCATGCTGAAGTTGTTTGAGTAAGATGTCGTTTCCTTTAAATATCGAAAATGCAATTTTGTTAAATAAATAATGATCATTGAATTTATGGCCTTTTTAGAATTAAAAGGTTTATTATACTCAATTTAAGTATGTCATAAGTGTCATATAAATAATCAATGTACGAAAAATGTTCTAAACTATAATCAGAAAATAAAGAAAAATAATTCTGTTCATTAAAAAATCGTCTTCTGTTACGGAATTCTGCCCCGGGTTTATTTTTTTTTTTTATTTTTTTTTTTTTTTTTTGAATAAAATATAATTAATCAATATTCGATGTGCACTATACAAATCATTTCGTTCGTCATAATGTTATAATCCTATTTTCTCTTAGTAGTCGTAAAGTTCACGTCTATCAAGTGTGTTCATAAGTTTAACTAATTTCAAGAAAAGTGAAGTAGTAAATTTACTATATAAATTTTATATTATTTTTTCGAATGAGGTTTTGTTGTCAGTTGACGTATTCATTATATTCAAAACTTAATACTCGGAGGTGTGAAATATAACAGTATAATTAATCATCATTAGATCCAAAGTAGATTAATAAAATGTTTTTACGAAGTCACCATTGGTCCAGACAGCATGAAGCAAAGTATATTTTATTATTTATTTTATGCATAAAATTTTTTTTATATTTTTTATCTAAAGAAATACCGCACATTAATGGGTAAATCGGCAAGCTGAATGGCAGTGGGTTTCGGTACTGATATCTCGGCTTCCGGGGTAGGGCGACAGGGTTATGAGACTCATTCCGCCTCAACCCTCCGGGTGGAATAGTCCTACTCTGTCCGACAGTCTTCTTTGGTAATCTATTTTATAAAATTTGTTGTGCATGTCGCGGGAGAGTTCCTTCTCGCCAAGTATACTAACGTAACGTAAGGACTATATGTGGAAGATCGCTCCCTTCCCCTCTTTCTGTCTGCGGCGGATCGTCCGGTTGGCTCGATCCCATATCACTATGCCGTAGATAACTAATACCACAATCTGAATCTAATAAATAAATATTATAGACGAACATAATTACTATAATTAATGTAGAATAATTACACACGCGTAAATTTTATTAAAAATATTATGCCTTAAGTCCCTGCCCAATTAAGAGCATAATAAAATAAAGAAAAAATACTAAATAATATATATCATTATACTTTAATTTTCATACTCTATTTTCCTATATATATATCTTGAGTGGAGGTACTGACCTATAAGGAATTTCTCCCATAATAATCATAATAACTCAACATTTATTAAATTGAAGAGGTAAATAATCACAGGGATTAATATAGAATTTAATTAAATATAATGTCAGTGCGCCCAAAGTATTAACACTAATTAGCAAATCCGGTCCCTGAAGAGCTTAGACTACTCCTCACCTTTACTCAAGTTTGTCATTTCAGAAGAGATTATCTCACTTCTGTACCTTTTAGATCATTTTTTCGGTAACGAAGATAGCTGTTATAATTCCTCAATGTCTAATAAATAAAATAGTGCTAATAGTATCCATAATAGTGATTGATAATCATTCACTTAAATTCATAGGTCTATATCTATATTTTTTAATATACTTATATATATATATTATATATTTATTATATATAAATATATCTTACATATATATATTACTATTAATATACATATATATATACTTTTATATTATATATTCAGTATTGATATATATATATACTATAGTACTTAATTATGTAATATATTATATATATAACTATATATATTTATAATATAGTATTTTATTATATTATATAATATATATCTTCTTATATATAATATATCTATATATATAATCATATATATACTATATATATATATCATATATATATATATATAGTATATATGTATATATATTATTATATATGTTATTATATATATATAATGTGGTCAGAGTGTGTGGTGTTGTACGTGTGTGTGTTAGTGTTGTGTGTGCTAGTGTGTGTGACTTTTATTTTTAGAGCAAAAGCCAAAGAATATTGAGAATTAAAATTTAAACTATTAAAAAGGGAATTATTTAAATTTTTTTTACATGAAAAATTTTCTTATAAAAATTAAATGTTATTTTTTAATGTCAAGGTTAAGTTGGAAGGTTCTAGAATTCTGTCATCCCACCGAACAGCTGTCAGCCTCTCCAATCAGTATTTTGTATTTCTCATCAAATGCTCCTTCTGATAGAGACGGCTTATAAATCAACGTTTTACCGGGCGATCTGATTTGAAAATTAATTTGTCTAATTTGGTCATTGTTGGATATATAGTATTGCACTAGTAGCTAGTTTACATACTTATGGAGACTGGATACACATATTGTATAGTACCACTGGTTTTTACTTAATCCTTCCGCTCTATAGCGTCAAGTCCCTATTATATTACGCTGACTCACTGCATTCGATACTTACCTCATGTAATTTGCTTCTTAGATTTACGAGCTCACCTCACTTATACTTATTCCCCATTATTGATTCCCATATGCGTCCTTATAATGCGAATATAAGGTACTGAAATTGATCTCATATACATCCAGCTATCAGTCCCTGATACTGACTTATCTGGAGTCTTCGATACTTATAATATATATAATCCTATTCAATTGATATATCCCAGCCAGTGGGAGGGCGATATGTCGCAGTATACTAAACATTAGCTTAGTCTGATGCAAAAAATACACAATTTGTGTTATTGCATAAATATTCTCTCGATTAACAAAAATATACATTTTTCTAATGCTATTTGAAGTAGCCCAAACAACCACTTATCATGCAACATATCCAGAAACCTGCATTAGATTATTTTTTAAATCATTACATCGTTACATTACTTTATTGGAAACTGTACGTCTGACAGGTTCAGGAGATGTCATTTGGATGCAGTATATCTATTGTTATTCTGCATACACATACAGATAAAATTCTAAGTGTAAGTTCTGCCGAGCGTTGAGATAGTGTTGTGGTTTTATTTTAAAATAACGATGTTATGGAATGAAATATGTTCATATTTTATGTATATATTTTACTTATTCCGCCGAAACTTATAATAATTAAAAGTACTTAAGTACGCTCCAAAAGTACTTGTTCAAATTAATATAATATATTATAATATTTTATATATATTATATTATAATAAGTATAATATATAATATATATGTATATATCTATCTACCTAACCTAACCTAACCTACTACCTAATCTAACCTAACAAATCCTAACCTAATCTAACGCTAACCTATAATAAACTACCACAAACACAAACAATCTAACAAAAGTTTATGATAAATATATATAATTAGTATATATATATATCATATATATTATATATGTATATAACATATATATTATACTATTATATAATATATTATATACCCTACTCCTTTAAAAGGATATTACACAAAAGACACAGATGATATGAAAAAATCGCCGAAACGCTACTTCGTGGGAACCCTGCAATGTTCAGCGTGTTTAGGCTAAAACTCCAAATAGAGATGAGCTTCTCAAGATTACCGAACACAGTTGGCTTTTTTTATCATGTTAATTTTTATAATGTTTAATTTTTTTTTTATTTTTTTTATTTTTTTTAAGGGGGCTCGAGTCGACAGTGGGAGCAGAGGGGGAGGACTTCGTCGTTCCCGCTGAGGCCGAAGAGACCCCCCTGATCTTATCATCTTTGGGGCGATTTAATCTTGCGGGGGTATATCCTTTACGTTAAAAAAAACTTATTGGCAACTTTGACGCTCTATTGCCTCTGAAATAATCGAAAAAAAAATCGATTAAATCGTTCGTTCGTTTTAAAGGACAAGTTCTATATATATATATTAATATATTATATATATATATATAGTATATATATATATATATATATATATATATTATATATATATACTATATATAATCATATATATATTATATAGTAATATAATATATTATATATATGATAATATATATGTAAATAATATATATATATATATATGATATAACATATATATTAATAGTATATATAATTATAATAAATAACTATATATATATATATATATACTAAATAAGTATAATATATATATATATATATATTTAATAATTTACTATATATATAATATATTATATATCTATACTATATAATATAATATATATTATATATATAATACCCTGTATTATATTATAATTACTATAATATTTATAATATAGATAAATATTTCGTTTTATTCGGGGCAACACGGGACAACACTGATTTTTTTTTATAAAGATCATGTAAATGAGTTGTAATGAAAAATAATGAATCAAAAACAGATATAAAAATACAGTTTCATTTTAGACAAAAAATTACAGACTCACAAAATATCTAATAAAATCCTGCACAAAGCGATTTCTTATACTTCCCAGCTTGATCGGAACTTATTTTAAACATCGGCGACTGTAGGCCAATTTCTTGATTGGATGTGGAAGATACCATTTAAATCAAAGGCAACTCCAACAGAGAAAAGAGACTCCGGAATCTATAGAATAGTCAGGAAAACGCAATATATATTTTTATATATAGGATTGGCGGCATGTACGGAGGTTCAGACGATACTTTTATGTAGGATCAGTTGCTATAGCTAAACTTGGTAAAAAATATATATTATATATATATAAATAATATATACTATATAATATTATATATAGATATAATGAGTATATATAATATATACTAATATATATTATATATATATTATATATAACTATATAATATATTATTTTTATATATATTATATACTAAAAGTATATATATATATAATAGTATAATAATATAATATATATATATAAATTATATATTAGTAATATATATATATTATTATATATATATATAATATATATATAATATTTATATATATCACTATATAATATACTGATATATATACTATAGTAGGTATTAGCGTATAGATTAATATATATATAATATATATATATATATATATAACATAATAGTATATATGAGTAGTTAAAATTTAAATCTGTTGCCGTCTGAGCTTGTAGTATGTCGCAGTAATCGACTATATAATCATATACCTGAGTATTGAGTAAGTGCGGATATATATTGATATTAATATAATTTATATTATACTATCGATCCGGATATTATATATATACAGTACCGGTACTTATATATACTATATATAATTATATATATATTATCCGATGATATATATAAATGAATATAGTATAGATATATTATTATATATATATATATGTATATATATATATTATAAAAATATATATATATAAATATATAATATATAATATATAGATATATAGTAATAATAGTATATATAGTATTATTATATATATATTATAATATATATATATTATAATAATATATATATATATACTATATACTATATAATATATTTATATAATATATATATATATATATATATACATATCATATATATATAATATATACATATATATATTATATATATACGTAATATAATATATATAATAATATATATATATATTTTATATACTATATATACCTATATAGTAAGATATATATATATATATATATTATTTATATTTATCATATATGTATATAAGATATATATATATTCTAGATTATATATTAGTATATAGATAATATAATATTATAGAATGTAAAATCATTGTCCTATACATAATTATGTATGCTGTGTTTGTAACGGTTGTTACGGTTTCAGTTAAAATATTTTGGTAAGAAGCAGGAAAACAGGATTATCAAAATTCTACCTCCGTATTTGAATGTCTCGGAGTCTTGAAAAAGGAACGAGTTGAAGAGGTCGGAGTCTGGCACCCTGCTCCAGGGCATAGTTAAAAGTAAATTAGAATACAAATTAAGAAAGAAATAATTTATATAATTCTGTGTATAAAATAGAAAAAAATATCGATGGTATTATATGTGAAGGAAAAAGAAGCAGTAAACAGGGATGCGGCAACATTTGTCAAAGGAGTTAAAAAAAGAAAGAGAGTAAGAAAAAAAGAAAGAAAAATATTTTATTGTTCAAATATTTAATTAAAAGAGATTTATATAGGAAAAAAAAATAATGACTTCCCGTTGAAATTTAATTACCGAAAGAAAAATAAATTGTGAAACATACTGAGTGTTAAAATATACCATTATTCTATTGATGATAACGATAACCTATGCAATTGACTTTATGATTTTAATAAAGAAGAAACTTAATTAAATCAATTTTTATATATCTCTTATGTGTCAAGCTAGTTTCTTAGTGCGACAACTGGTGACCACAACATTGACTAGAATAAACAACTTTTTGATAACTTAGAAGAATAATTCAGCCAATTCATTCCAGATACAAAACCCACTGTAGGAAAATCCCCAAAAAAAAAAAATATAAAAAATAAAAAGACACAAAAATTAAAATCAGCAGTGAGACGAGGGTTTCAAACGAGTCAAATGTCCTAAGCCTAAAGATGACAGATACTCATATTTCGCAACAAAACTGAAAACGT
>JABUQX010109774.1:0-28177 GCA_015478945.1 Trachelipus rathkii
CGAGGACGTGGAGCTGGAGCGTAGAGAGGATAGGCGTGTTGTACCGATTAGGAGAGCTATAAAATAGGTGAGACACAATCACCGGGTGAGAGGTTGGGATAAGGAGGAGGACGGTCGTGCGGGTTAGAAGGGCTGAGGTGCATGAGCTGAGCGATAGTAAAAATCATTAGCTCGAATGCGCTGCCAGCTCGATATATATATATATACATATATATATATATATATATGAATATAGATATATAGTATATTATATATATAATAATTATAATATATAATATATCTGATGAGGTATAGTATACGTATGACCGGTATATGTACTATAGAGCGTTCTTTATATAATAGAATAGGTGTGACAATCTATGCACGATTACCGGCGTCCTACACATAAGAATGGATTGGAGACCATAAATGTGAAGCATTTATTGCAGAGTAAGCATTGATGGCAAGAGAGGAGTCTCGAGTGACAATGGAGAGAACTTTGTTCATTGCAAATTGTGTTGAAAATATGTTTATCCATTTTTGAATGTAATTATTGTCATTTATTGTTATATTGATTGGGTTTATCTAACGCACGTGACTTTTAACGCGTGCTGGTGTTAGTTGTGTTTGATTAATATGGGTCGAAATTTGTCTATGCATCGACAAGTGATATTCACTTCTGTTGTGATAAACATAAAAGTTATAACTCCTGCAGCTGAGCTTTAATACGATCTGATTTCGGTAAGACCATTCACTCGATAGCGTATGTTGTGCATAGTAATATCGGGGTGGATAATTATACTTAGTTCTAGGTTTGTATAATACTTTATTATAATATATAGGGCTACTGCGCAGTATAGACATGGGTAGGGCAGGACAGATGGGGTAGGACCTATAGTCACTGACCAGGTGCCGACTCACGGTAGTACGCGCCTAAGGGACTGATATATAACTGTCAGATAGACATATATGATGTTGAGCTAGATAGATGTGAGCAACCGATTAATATTGCATATTGAGAATAGAAATCGTCACTACACCATTTATGCTAGATGTAGATGATTTTAGAGTGTATAGGAGAGATATGATGAATGTGGTCAGATGTTGTATTCGTTATTTTAATTGCGCGAGAGAGTATTTTATGTTGACACAACATTCTCATCGATGGGGTTTTAGTGTTACTAGGATATGTCTTTGTATATTTATGTTTCGCTGTTATTATGTAGACTTCGTAGAGATGTTTGTTTGTTCTCACTTCTCTCACGTTTGATCGACAGAGGTTGCAATGTTAATGCTTGGTGTGACACATCTCAGGCAGAGTTGGAGGATAGGTAAAATGGTAAGATTCATCCAGAATGTTCATTTCTACCTTTCAATGTAGTTTTACAAGACAATAGATTATATAGACCTGATCATGTCGACTACTATTCACTTACTAGAGAGGCTACATAGCATGTTAAAATAAGTAAAGTTGAAATATTCTCCTTCAATATTTGCAACGAATATCTTAAGCATTGATGCATCGACCTATTATTTAGTTACTGGTATTCTTTACTATTCTGACATGCGGTTTAAATAATAAGTCTGAATATATATAGGCTATATATATTATTATATAATACTATATAAATATATATATTATATATATATTATCTATATATATAGTAACTAGTATATTATATATATATATATATATATATATTATATTATATACTAATATATATTATATACTAATCATATATATTATATGATATAATATAATTATTTTAGTAATAGTGATATATCTATATATATGTATATAGTATAAAGTTTTTGTTTATAGCAGTTAAAAATGTATATTATGATAGTTATATATTAGATATTTATTAACATATATATATTAATGATATATATACTATATATCTGTATATAATTATATAATAATATATAATATATATGTATATATATAGTATATATATATGATAGTTTGAAGTATATGTATTATATATATTATAAATAGTGATATATATATTTGTGTATCTATGATTGTGTATGTTATTGTATGTGATATGGTATTTATTATATTTATTTTATATTTATTTATACAAAAGCGCTCGGTTTCTCAGTGGTGGAGCACTCGCCAAATAAAACGAGGGTCCCAGGTTCGCAAATGGTCGGATGGGAGAATGTGAGCTATTCTCTCCTTCGGATTGGCTTCATTTTGCTTGGACAATTAATGAGTATACCTCCTCCTTGATTAGGGCTCAGCCTTGAGCTGTGATTAGGTATGTTTTGTTGTAAAAAAAAATTTAAAAAAAAATAAAATAAAAAATTATACATTACATTAAATAACTTGTTATATTTCATTTTAACTTACATTTTAAGAAACTTTTTAATATAAAACAAAATAATTTAAGATATATTAATTATTTTTTAGATTATTTCATAAAAACCATTGAATACTCCTCATTTTTCTTCACTACACAAATGCAATAAAAATATTTGAAATGAAAAATGAAATTCAATATCTCATGTTTCGATCTTGGATTTTTAATAATTTACTTGAAGAAAGAAAGGAAGAGAGAGAGGAAGAGAGAGAGAGAGAGAACAGAGAGAAGAGAGAGAGAGAGAAGAGATACTTTTAATATTACATAGATAGATAGATAAAGAGAGTGAGATAGATAGATAAACAGAGTGAGAAAGAGAGAGAAAGAGAAGAGAAGAGAGAGAGAGAAGAGCAGAGAGAGAGAGAGAGAGAGAAGAGAGAGAGAGAGAGAGAGAGAGAGAGAGAGGATTAATGTTAAAAATTTATATAGGAAAAGATATATATATATATATATATTATATAATGATTTAAATAATAGAGACCTTTATATATATATATATTGATTATATAACAATATATATTATATATATTATATTAACACTTAATTATAATATATATATATATATAGATATATATATAAATTATACTTATAAATTTATATAGGATTAAATATATATATATATATATATATTTAAATAATAGAGACCTTTAGTAAACAAATTAAATTTGTTAACATATAAATACGCTATTTATTATTTTTCAGTTATAGTTTAGTTGAAAAGAGAGAGAGGAGAGAGAGAGAGAGAGAGAGAAGAGAGAGAGAGAGAGATGAGAGAGAGAGAGAGAGAGACGACGAGATACTTTTATATTACAATAGATAATGGATAAAGAGAGTCGAGATAGATACGTAAACAGAGTTGAGCAAAGCAGAGAGAAAGACGAAGGAAGAGAGAGAGAGAGAGACCGAGCAGAGAGAGGATTAATGTTATAAAATTTATATTAGGAAAATCGATATTATATATATTTATATAACATTACTGTACGGTGTAGCGAGAGAGAGTGACTGATATATAGAGTTGGTACAGGGAACAAGTGATGAGAGGACGGCTGATAGCATAGTAGGAATATGAAACGTTGAAAAGATGAAGGGGGTGGAGGCAGATAGGATAGTGATTGATAGATAATGAGATACATGTAGTGACTTGAATAGTATTAGAGCGGCGGTAGACCTGTAAAGAGCTAGGGATGTAGTGTGTTATTACAGAGGTATGTAAGAGGTCTTCAGGGGAGATGAGTAGCGGCGATAGTCAAGCGAGTATTGATAGTAGACCGTGATGGTTGACGGCGGAGTGAATTGAAGCAGTGAGAGTAAGCGTTGTAAGGATTCATAGCGTATATGTGTCGTAGTATAATATTATATATATAATATTACATATACTTCAATATGTTACAGTAAATAATCTAATGATGATAGATGATATCCGTAGAGCGGCAGATAAGTTAAGTTATATAGTATAATGAAGTGGATATAAGGATAGATATATATTATAGTATATATATATAAGATAATAGTGAAAAGCTATATATAATATATATATATATATATATATTATAAATACTAGATATATACTGATCAGAGACCAGTGTTCCAAGACAATAAATGAGTTACAAGAAATTTTATTTATGTAGCATAGTTAGAGACACCGACCGCATCACTGGGTCGGATTATGGGGCAGATGCGCCCAATTCAAGGAGGGAGGGGGGTGGCTGACGAATTTAACGGTCCGAGTAAGGACGAAACTAAGATCCTAAGAGAAAAATGTTAACCATTCGTAGTATTTTGAATTGGGCCTATATTAGTACCTATTCACCAATTAGAGTTGCTAGAAATTTGTCTCAAACTTCAGTTATGTTTCACAACATTATTTATTTATTTCTCAAATTTTAGACGCCAAAAAAATTGTGACTAACTATTTTTTTTAGCTTCTTCTTCTTCTTTAAATTCTCTAAAATTTATCAAAATTAGGGTTGCTGACATCATAAATTTTAACTTTTAAGTACTGCAAAATACGAATCACTTCAAGCGTCCACAATATTATTAAAGTCAAATAAAGCTTCTTTTAAAGTTACAAAATTTGCTAATGTTGCATGTTTGTAAAATTCCCATTTTTCCTTCATCAGAGGAACGTTCTTTCAAAAACTTTTAATCACTTTCTGAACAGTTTTGTTCGCATGTTCAGAACTTTCTCATTTTAATAACTTATACATCTGAAATTTTTATCTCCTAATATCTGAAATGAGGCTGCAAATTGCAACAGGCTTATTTTGCTTAAATCGAAAAGACAGAGCATAAGAAAAAGATTTTTTTTCTTATATTTATAAAAAAAAAAAAAATCATTTAAAATTCCAAGTGAAATAAGGAATTTTTGCAACTAAATTAGTTTCAAATCAACGCTGGAGTAGTTTGTCAGGTCTTTCTTCAGTTAACCTGGTATTTCTCAAAACAATGCAACCTTAAGGAAGTATGAGTTAATTTTGAAGGGGGCGGCGGTCTCTTATATATTAAAGGTATATATAAACTTACTGAATAGAAATGCCAAGAAATTCTCATTTTAAACAATTTCTTTCCAGTATATATTATATATACTAATGGAACACATATATACAAAACTATTTATAATGTATTATATAAGGTTGAAGTATATCTAAATATATACTAGTAATTTTGATCTGTTAGCTTTAACAGAATCTGAGATATCTAAGGAATATTGAATATATTATAGTATATATGATTATTATAGTATTTGAGCGTATTACTATATAGTATATGATATATATATATTAGTAATATATATATATAATATCTAGATAGTTATATATATATTATAATTATGATATATATTATATATATATATATATAAATATAATATATATTACTATATATATAATCATAACCCTATATATAGTATATATATATATATATATATATAAATATATTAAAATTATATATATTATATATATATCCCGGTAATATTTGTCATATTAGACTACGACAACCGTTCTTCGCTAAACTAATGCAAACTTTGAACACGTACGCAAAATCCTATAATAAGGATATCACATGCAGTTGTTGCAATTTAAACTTAATCACCTTTTTGATAGGAAAATATTGCAAAAAAAACTCTCTCTGCAGCAAAGCTTCGCAAGATTAAACCTTAATTCACGTGCTCGAGAATTCCATCTGATGTCGCCTAATCTGATTCTCTGTAGAAAATTACTTCGTCTCCTATTTTGTGAGAGGATTTTGAATCACCGGATACGTCTTGGCTTTAAGTGAGAGAGAGAGAGAGAGAGAGAGGAGAGAGAGAGAGAGAGAGAGAGAGAGAGAGAGAGAGAGAGAGGTTGTTAAGTAATCGCATTCATTTGCGTCGTTCTGGAGATTGGGTAATATATTATTGTTTATTGTGGATTAGACTTAAGTTTGGGTTTGTGAACAGAATATTTTATTAAAATCGGGATTGTATAGATTATACAATTTAAACTCTCTCTCTCTCTCTCTCTCTCTCTCTCTCTCTCTCTCTCTCTCCCTTCCTCTCTCTCTCTCCTCTCTCTCTCTCTCTCTTTCTTTCTTTCTTTCTTTCTTTCTTTCTTTCTTTCGTTTCTTTCTTCTTTCATCTTATCTATTCAAACAGTCTTTCAAATATACATATTATTGCGTAACTTTATGTTTTGCTGCGCATCAGTATTTTTCGAACGGATTGTTAATAAGTATACTAAATTGCTCACCAACAGCAAATCATTTGCCAGTTTGAAAATATTGTACTCCATTCTCGGAGCATTAAATTCAGTAAATAATGTTACCCCATTTGCCCACATATTTATCTCAAATATTATATTTTAGAGCATAATTCAACCTATGATACGAATCTTTTTTATGCACCATATTTGAAGCTCAGAAATTTTAATCTTACACGGAGATGCAGATTTTTGTGTACCACAGTTAGAGCTCTAAACGTTAAATGATACTTAAAGGTACATAAAAGATAGTACTTCTTTTGTTTGTTACATTTGAAGCATAAACTTTGTACTGACGATAATAAAGAAAGTTTCTGCAAATTGAATTAACGATGGTAGACAATGTGGAACATTACAAACTTGAAAATAGATCAGGCCAACGTTCCAAAATTCACGATCATTTAAATCTTAAAAATTGATTCTCTAAATTATAAACATCGCAGAACTTCCATCTGATTCGAAACCACGCCATTGCGTGGATTAAATATCTGATTGATGAAACCCGAAACCAGGCTTGCTCACAAACTAATTATGGAACTAATTCTTCACGTGTAGAAACCCATAATCAATTGCCTCTGGTCATGAACTACTGTGAAGGTATGAATTCCCCTTATGAAGAAAGACAGTTGGTGGGCATAAATTTTAGATTGTTATACAAAAAACAGATAAAAATAATAACAATAATATAATAAATATAATAATAAAAATAAAAATAATAAAGATATAATAATAAATAATAAAATATTCTTATCTAAGTAATTTCTTGTTAAGAAAAAATGTCAAAAATGGGATTTAATTTTCATTTTTTTAAATGTATATACATTTAATTTATATATATAATATATATATATATTATATTTATAATTTATATTATAATATATATATATATACTATATACTATATATATTATAAATTTTAATTTGTGATATAACACCAGCAAAACGAAATATATTCTTATATAATAATATATATATATAATATAATATATATATATGACCATTATCATGGTTGACTTCCGTTAAAATTAGTTAGAGTTAATTTTAGGTTAGTTGAGTCTAGTTAGGTTTGAATTAGGTTAGTTAGGTTAGTTAAGTACTATAACGTTAGAGCTTACCAAAAACTAATGTATTAAACCTAATTATTAAATAACTATACATTAATTGAGTTTTGCTCCTGGAGTCCACCACTTATAAATAGCCCTACTACTATAATAACTATATATATATATATACTGATTTACTGCTATCGAATGATATATATATTATATATATATAATATATATAATTAATAAGTAATATTAATATATATTATTATAGGAATAATGATATTATATAATATATATATATAATATATATATATAATATATTATATATATATATATATTATATATATATTATATATATCATATAATATATATATATAATATTACATAATAATGTAATATACTATTATTATATATATAATATATATACTCTATAAATATATAATATAATATAATTATATATAATATTAATATATATCATTATATATATATATTAATGTTGTAATTTTGATTCAATTTACATTCTAAATCTCTCAAAATATTTAAGAGCCTATATGTAAAAAATATAAAACGTTCTTCGAAAAATTCGAAGTGGAAGGTAGACCCTCCCCCCCCACCTCCCAAAAATGCTCTCAAAACCTGTGTATTAAATATATTACTAACTATTATTTCAAATTGAATCTTTAGTTCGTACCATATTTTAAACGTATTGTATTTCAATTAATCTATTCTATATATATAACTGGAACCCAATACAATTTATAAAATTCAAATGTCATCAATTCAGCTTTATTTTTACTTAATAAATAAGATCATCGTTGAAATAATTAGTAATTAAATAAATATATATATATATAATATTATATATATTATATATATATATATATATAATATAATATTATAATATATATATATATATATATATATATATTATATATAATATATATAATATATTATATATCATATATATATATATATTATTAATTATAATATATATAATATATTAATATTATATATATATATATATATATATGCATTATATAATATATATAATATATATATATAATATATAATATATATATATAATATATGAACAACAGTGAGTGTTGAAATATGTTAGATGACATTCGGTCGGACAAGTTGTTAGAGAAATATTAGGCAAATATTCAGCAGCACAGACGAGCGTATTTGACTGGCGATAATTATGAGTCCCTTAAACAACCGATCTGGCCATATACATTTATAGATACTCTGAGGCACCAAGTCTCTAATCTGATTATGTTGCAGCTGGATTATTGGTTACAGTTTTTATTGGAGCCAGAGACCTGATACGCCAGTCATACTACAGATCCTACGGGCAGATGAATGACAGCACTTCATCAAGAACGGATACCTTGGTTCCTTAAGAACTTATGGTCATAGCATACAAGCCTCAGCCACTTTAATGACAGGCCATTCGAAGCATTTAAGAGCAGGTAACGTAACCTAATCGTTGATGTCCGGGATCGGTTAATGTCCACCAAGTCCCAACCTAAAGCCTTAAGTGATTCATTTTTATTTTTAAGTGAAGTTGTTCGGTTTGCTTCCTGGTGTTTGCTTTATTCTTTAATTTGTGCATACTAGTAGTAGTTGGGCTACTCCCCAGAACTTGTATACATAATTTATGTGTTTTAATTAGTTATAAATACTTAAATAAACGCTTTCAAGAGATTCAGATTGAAACATAATATACCTAATCTTTACAACGACCGGAATCTTAGATAATTGGTTTACCTTTAAACTTTTTAAGTTTTACTATATTCTATTACATAAACACCAATTTACTTCGCATACAGCTTTTAGTATTTTTAAAGTTTTATATGATTATGGTATCCGCTTTTTCTTAATTGTACGTCATAAATTGTGACGTGCGGTGTGCTGTGCCTGTGAGATTTCTAACTTTTAGGTTTTTATATATTTACATATTACCGCCGTGCTTGCTGATTTAGTCTAAATTACATGAAAGAACACAAAAAATTATTTTAAAAACAAAAAATATAATTTTACCTTATTACTATATATTTACTTGTTTAATTTTTGTAAGTATTGTTGTGTATAGTGTGGTTGTTGTGCGTGCGCCCGCATTGGGTTTATTCAAATTCGTGGTTTGGGTGGCTGGTAAATGGCAATTGTTGTGCTGTATGTTGGGTAGCTTGAAGACTTGCATGAGAATATTAAGGGTAGGAGCAGAGCAGCTGTTTCTCAATTCTTACCAACGTCCGTGGATTGATCTGTACATGTAAATCGTGAATATCACCTCGCTAACTTCTCACCTAACAACATTTTATTACGTCGAGACCAGCTAGCTATGATCTTTAAATAAACTAATTATCTCCAACTATAACTATTTCTTTAATTTCAGACTAAATGGTGGAGTTTTGCCTATTATTAATCATTAACACTCCTGCAACACGTCTTGAGAATCTTGAATCTTCTACTTTGATGTTCATGCTAAAGCCTTTCTCTCTACCACTAAATGTCTCTTATGTTTCTCTACTGCTCCCTAACGGAACAGATTTCTTCACTCATTTGCATATACTTACTATTCTCTTAAGACTGTGCGTTCTTCCCATCAATACTGAATCCTCTATTAGGTATTTCACGTACATCACACTGAGTGGTTGGGCTCCTTCCATACTGATATAGGGAAGAGGGAAAAACATTCATTATTCTCAACGATCGAACAAGTTATAAAGAACCTACAACTATTACAAATCGTCCTAACAATTCTCTGAACACGCTTAATTTATGTATTCACCCACTACTCAACTTCTCAATATAAATACACCATTTACCTCATAATACTCTACCACAATCTTGTAAACTCTTAATTTAAAACTTATCCTCGCAGCAGTTCACCATGCAACTTACTTCTTGCATTTATCGGACTCAATTGTTGGTGCGTTGAGTCTTCTCGCAACTGCTATAGGATCTTGCTGACTCGTGAAACGCTTCGCATGTGAAAGGTGGGCCGATGTAGTCGTCAACGTATGAGCGAGTCATTATATCTTCAATAAATCTTTTTCTCCACAAAATCCTTCAAGAGACATTGCGTATCGGGCAATGGAAAACTCTCGTTCTCCTGTCACTCCTACTAATTTCCATTCTGCTCGAGATCGTGCAGGCTATATTTCGAAGGCAAGAGCCTTCACAAAGAAGTGCGAAATGCCTACCTTGCTATACTACTGATAAAAATTTCTGTCCGGCAAAAACATCTCTAATAAATTTTTGTAAATCTGCCTTCCTCACTATTCGCTCTGACGGATTCATTAGCTACTCTCCTACGAAAGCGTTAATCTCTTTGGCCTCTTTTCATCTATTTACCCTGGCGATTCCGCATCCCCCTCCTGCTCTTCACCTCTCAGTTTTCTAGCCTCTGCCCTGATTACGCTATGATCAGGCATGTGAATTCTGAGTCTATCAGTCAGGAAGACTAGTGCCCGATTGATATCCTCCCGTGTTGTGAAGGTTCTTTGAGATTGCCCAGTCTCTTCAAACTCCACTCTCTGCCTTTAATACTAGTTACATTTTCATGTGAGACGCGCATTAGTCAGACCAATCGAAAGCAGCCCTACTGATCCTGCCAAACTATCGTCCATAGCTCCCACTTTATTCTATCTAAATATCCTTGAAACTCTTCATAACTCTCATTTCGATCATCTGATCTCATCCCTATTTTCAGATCATCATAATGCTTTCTATGTTAGAGGTCAAACTGAGGACATACTATCCTACCTAACTATTTATGGTTCTACTCCTAGGGACTCATGGAGTCTTGCTTGGTGGCGTCACATATCAAGACTTTCTGGAATCGAGTATGAATGAGATCACTGCTTCTCTAACCCCTTCTTTTGGTTCCTCTCTTCTCTTGCCTTACATTTTGTCAAGTTATCTTGCGCTCATATCAAGCACCTCGTGATTGAGCGACTTCATTACTCCTATTTCGTTAATTGTGGTGTTCTCAGTTCGTTTATCTCAACTTTATTCTATTTATCATCAAGATCTCCTCAGCTGTACTTCTACCTCGGTCACTCTTATGCAACGACGCAACTCTCCTCTCTACATTACCATCTGCCCCTTTTTGCATCTAGAATGCCTCTCGTCTTCAGTTTCCTATCTATTCCTTCCGACCTGGATAGATTCCCGTGAGCCGCCGCACCTGTGAATTAATCTTTTGAATAACTCACTTCTTTAACATCTCCCTCTCAAAAAACACTTCCCAACTTCCTATTTTCTTCGACGATTCTAATGTCTCACCTGTTGACAACATAACATTCTTGCGTACTGAACATAAGCAAACTGTCTTTAACGCTTCATATCATATCTTTACTAAGGTGTCTCAAAGCTGGTTTTCCGGTGCAGGAATTTTTCTTCTGCACAGCTACTCCAATATAATAAAGGGCATTATCGTCTCTTTTGAAGATACTGTATCTCACATCTGGGGGGAGGGGCTCCGCTCCACCCTTCATATTGGATAGAGGGATTTCAATCTTGATATTCCCATATTTTCAAAATTAAATATGAACCTTGGGAACTTATCTCTTTTCTAAGATAATACTCAGCGCAATGCTCAGGAGTTGACCGCTCGATTAGATAATGCGTAATGCAAGGCCAGCTCTGCACGTATTTTGGTGAACATTGAAAATCCCAGACTCGTCTTTTGGTGCCTCCTCTTTCCAGCACTTCTGTCTTGAACTCCTTGCATCTTAGTTTTTCAACTGGATTTAATCTTCCTCTCTTAAAAGCCCACCTGCGGTCACCTAAGAGATTTGCGTTAGCTTGGGTGGGTTTTCATGTATTTTATTTCCCCTTGAAAAGACTCGCGAGATGGTGCGTAATCTTAAAAAAAAAACAAATCACCTGTCAGAGACCTTTCTTATTTTGTTACCCATAGGCAAAGTATCCTTGATGTGCGACCAATTTTGTCGCAAAACGGAATTACTAAGGTGCGCACTCCTTATAGCAATAGTATTTGCATTCTGCGAACAGTCACAATCAACTTTCCCTGAAAGACATCATGCGAACACCACTACATCATTTTAATACAATGTACCTATTGATAATATTAATGACGTTATCTGCATGATTTCTTATTACTATAGGAAAATATGCCATATTCTCTAACTTGCATTGCAGATAGCTAAAAATATTTCAACATTGTTTAAACTTACGAGTTTGTCAGTATACTTAGTGCACCTTGTACACAACACATATTTTTTATTAAAATGTTTATACTATTAATATTTATAATATATATATATAGATATCATAATATATAATATAATATAACTATATATATATATATATAATATATATAGATATAATTAACATAATGCTACTCTATTATACATATATTACATATATATATCAATATAATATATATAACTATTAATATCTATTATATATATATATATATATATCATTATAATATTACTATATACTATCTAATATATATATAGTCATAAGAGAATCTTATTTTTTCACTTTATGCAAATATTACTTTTTAATAAATCCTCCAGCCTTTACTAATAATTTATATATAAATTAGGTATATATATATAGAGTATACTTATAGTTATATAGTCATATAGTATATAATTATATAATACTATAGTATATATATATACACTATAATATATAAAGTATATTAATATTAGAGAATACTATATATTCAACTGCCCTCTCTCCTTAATGGGGTGTTAGTCACAAACATGCAACCAGAAATCCGAGGTCGTATGAGATCTTTTCTTAGAGGTTAAATAAGTAGGTAGCTGGACTCAAAGCCCAGCTCCACGTCTCGTGGTCTCCTCTTGGCAAAGATAGAAGAAATATATTTGGGAAATTCTTTCTATCTCATACACAGGTGAGATATATACTATATATAATATGTAATATAATGATATAATATAATATGTAATATAGATTGATAGTATATATTATATATATACATATATAATATTATAGATATATAATATATATATGTATTTAGATATAAGTAAGCGTTAATGATATATATATTGTAGCCACCTCTGCGCCTCTACTTAGAAGCGGCGTTCGGATATTGTCCACCACAGCAGCCTGATCAAGATCAGTATAGAACGATGTTATCGAAGTTGAGCAGTTTTAGCAGAGAATCTTCTCTCGTCATTGTCAGAGAGTCATTTTAACATGGCGAGAGGCTATAATTTAAAATTATATGAGGGAGGGATGATGCCAACGACAGCATTATTACATGTTTGGCCTTCCAAAGTTGTTCAGAAATGATCTCTCAGGTGAAGTTACTTGTGATTGATGTTATTTTATGCGAAAGAGGTTCATGAGTTAATTAAACTATTAATATGTTGGTAAGAAGCCTCGGGGAAAAGAATTGTGTATATGTGAAAATGCATAATTTGATAATTTTAATACCCTTGGTGCAGGGAGGTTGTTTCAGCTGTGACAGGGTTACTACTGAGAATGGATTATTAAAGTTTACAGATCGATCATTTAGATGGACTGCTGGAAAGAATTTGTTCGGTTAGTAAATGTAATATATGGGAAAGTGCCTGTTTAATTTCCTTAGAGCTTTTTTGTAAGCTTTTTATCAGAAGATTGATTTGAATATGCAGGCCCTGAGAGTGATGGCAGTTTAAGAAGAGCGAGGTAGCCACTATATACAGAGACACACGCTCCATTGATTATTTATTGATTAGGCCTGCTATTATTTATAGAGAATTGGCTGTAATGTTTGATCGTTCTGCATAACTATTGTTTTTTAGAAGGCAAGTGATGTTTTTGCCATGCATAAAATGTGGGAAAAGTGTTGTGAAGGAAGAAGGCTCAATCCTAAATTTTTATACGAAGAATGATCTGCATGACTTGACCTCGCAACCAACAGATAGGAAATTGTTTTTTTTACAGTCTTTAATTCTTAATCTGTTAAACTTTGTAATTTAGCATTGAGTGACAGTTCAATACCTTATAGATCTATTGCATACGAGACGGAGAAGAAGGAGGGAGGGGAGGTATTGAAAACCGTAGAGATTTTATGCTGTTAATCCATTATAGCATGTAGTAGAGTGTGTTACATACATGTTATGTGTGTATAGGGGATCAATGTGAGATTCTATTTTAGGTATAACACTTCGATAAACGGAAATAGGAATCTTAAAGAGGTGAGAGCGGAATACGATTCTAAAGTTAAGCCGATTATCAAAACCGTCTCTCAAGAATTGAAAGAACGAGGGATTGAAGAGAGGAGGCGTTTTCTGCGTGAGATCGACGAAGAAATCGACAGCGCGTGCTTGCCCGTGCCTCGCGTGAAGCCTCCTAGTTTTTGGAGCTACATCCCCTTCTACAGACGCATACTTTCGTTTCTGACCTATATATTAGGAAAAAGTTCTCAAAAAGCAGAGTCGCATAAGGAATAAAAGCTTCTGTCGAAAATATTTCTGTACTCCTTTTTTTACGTCCATGTAATTTTAATTTTTCGTTTAATAAAAGTACGGAAACTCAGATTGTTTTTTATATTTTTAAACGAAATAAAAATAAAATAAAATCATATATCAAAATAACCTTGTTTGGTGTTTTTTATTGTTTTTTATTATTATTAGTGAGGCTATCAGCTAGACATTATTCACTAATAATTCATCTATTCACTAATATTTAAAAATATTTAATGATTAAAAATAAAAACGAGTTCGGTTAAATCTCTCTCGTCTATAAATACTTCAGATATCGCCCATGTTTCTCAGATATCCCGTAGAATTTGTAGCAAGACGAAGCGATCAAACGAGGCAATAGTCCGGAACAAAAAAAAACAACTTCAAACGATTCAGTCTACTTTCGAATTGGTAATCGAAATGGAATTGTTAGATGAAGATATCGATTCGTCGGTTCTTATATCGCGAAAAGAAGTAGGGGAAAAAGAATTTTTTTTCGATTTACTCGAAAAAACGTTGGGGAGTTACGAATTCATGGACGCAGTTCGGAAACAAAAGTTATATAACAGTGCTCAATACAGTTCTAGGATAGCCGAGAAAATGTTTGATGAGATAAAAGACAGAAACTCCTTATTGAAAGTGATTGTCGCGGATGTCCCGGAAGGTATTCTGCCCCCTGAATATTCTTGCACCCTTCGCGACGTTAAAATAAAAGAAAACCTGTCGGAAGACGAAGTCTATAGAGAAAATAAATGGATCAGGGAGAACGTAACCCGCGGTCTGAATTTTATGGAGCTGAAAGGAAAGGAAGAAATATTCGATTTTGCTATTTACGCGAACAAAAAGTTTACGGGGGGAATTGGCGACGAGGATATTCATCAACCCGAAAATAACGATGCGTGGTCAGAATTTTGCCTCGATTCTCCGGCGAAAGCTACCCAGGTTGTTTGCGTGACCAAAATTAATGGTGAAAGCGGACATTTCTCAGTGAGGAAGATCGCTGGTGAATACTACATTATAGCCGGTTCTAAGAACGTGCACTTGCTGTTCAAGTCCTACTCCGACATTGAAAAATACACTCTAGAAAGATATTTAATCGCGAAGAAGGTGGCGACGGCGGTATTAAATACCTTTGATGAGATGGATATTTCAAAATCTAACGCTTTTAAACATTTTTTGAGTGTTACTAAAACGACAGTGGTTTGCGAGATATTATTAACCGATCGCCAACATATCGTCGATATTTCACACCTAACAGAATCAAAAATTTACGGTCTGATGATAACATCGGTACCAGACGACGACGACAACGACGACGGAGAAGATTCATTGACGATAGTCTCTCCACAGGCCTGCTTGGAGTATTTAAAGTTCATGGGAATGTCAACGCCGGAATACTATTCGATATTTCCCGAAGCCGTAGAAGATGAAATTAATGAAATTCGGGGAATCAAAAATTCCGAAGGTTTCGTCCTTTATTATTTAATAAACGACCGCACGATCGGACTGGCCAAAGTGAAAACGATTTGGTACGTCATTTTGCGAGCTCTGCGGGAGAAAGCTATCTATACCTTCTGCAACAAAAAATGTAAACTTTCCGTACCGGAAATGATAAAGAAGACGGAACTCCGCTTCACCGAAATTCAAAAATGGTTAAAATTTGGGGACAATTATTTATATAAATGGAAAAAAATAGGCAAGGCGTTCATTTATTGGTTAAAGGACGAAATCGATGCCGGCAGGGTTTGTCCCGAAAATATATGTCCAACATTTCCCGCGGAGTGGAAGCGGTTTTCAGAAGAGAAAAGGGATGATATCGAATTCGTTTAGCAGCAAAACTAGCAGCATCCGGAATCAATATAGGAATTACAAATTTATCTACATATATTTATAAATATGATATGTGTTTGAAATTTTGATTTAATAAAATGTGTAACTCTACTCGTTTTTCATTTTAATTCAAAAGGGTCTGATGGATTGAAAAAATCAAGGAACGATAATTATAAATTTTACACGTTCTCTTTGAGATATTGAGCAAATTATTTGCTTTGCGCGAGATTCATTTATTTATCGAATTTCTTTAATTTTTTATTTTAATATTAATATTTCATTATTTTAACCCTTTAAAATATCTTTATTAAAGAAGCGGATTTTTAGAGGAACTAAACTCAAATTAAATAATATTCAATCTTAATAAAATTAATTCATTATAATATAAGCTAAACATATTTTTCGAAATTATACCAATTTATATATCCATATTATTATACCGTTTTTTAAAACCGATTTTTATTTAAAAACTATCGTAATTATCACCATTCTTGTCTTCTAATATTAACTGGAGAGGTCGATTTGTATAGGGACATTCTTCGGGTATCCGTGAAGAATGATATTTTAAGATTTTTGGTTTTTCCTAATACGTTCAACGTTACGAACCGTGTAGTCTTGATACAGTGACCGTATTCTCTTATAAGCCTTCTGACTCTCATTGTTTCGGTAACCTCGATGTTTCAATTCGTTTCCAAAACCTTTAATAAATTGGTGAAGTCGCGATATGAAAAAAATTTTCCAGGAAAAAATTTAAATGCACTCGGTGAAACTTTAAAGAATCACTGGAGGTTACGACAAGTATGGAATAAATCAAGTCACGTTGAAACGATACATCTGAGGCAAATGAGTTTGTTTACTTCAAATGCCTATTGGTTTATTATTATTTAACAACCACGATACACACACGAACACACAGGACATCAAACACAGAAGCAGCTTACACCGTGTACACCTGTTATACGAATATAAACGTAATAATTTATTAAACATTTTTATTTTCTTATTTATAATTTATAACTTAGTGTTATTGCGCTTATACTTCAGAGCACTATGTTATTATTATTTCAGAGCACAATACACGACACACACAGCTGAAACACATAAATACGCCAGTCAGCACTCCTGCCCACAGCACTTTTTACCACCATCACATAACGTACTAGATTTTATTAAAACCATTTTTTATGTTTTAATTAAACGCGTACAACAACATATTATCGGCATTCAAAATACTAACTAAAATTATCTTCAAAGTTTCTCTAAACCTTCTAATAATAACAATCATTATCTTGAACAAAGGCCGTCTGTCTATTAATTACCTGTGTCTTAATAGCAGTTGTTTTGTTTGTGTTATCAATTTTTATACTGTCCGAGTCTTTTATTAGAATGAATTTTAACTAAAATTTAATGAAATTTCCTATTAAAGAACATATATTTTCTAACGTACCTTAAAAGCAATAAGATCTGTAATCCCAGTAGCGCAGCCTAGGCACGGGTGATGGGCCGCTCTAAGGACCGAAGCTATGCGCCTCACGTTTTTGTTCCTTATTCTGCACTTACTCCAGGCTTTACAGACACTCGACCTTTACGGCGTAGTAAGTAAGTTATAAAAAACAAATAAGTTTCTTCTCTGCTTAGACTATACGATATTTTTAAATAATTCGATTCTAAGTTTTTATTTAAAATAACAGTTATTCACTTACATTTATATTATTTCCTTTTATCAATGTTTAACTAAAATATTTCAAAGTTTTTTTAATAATAATCTTCGGATTTTCTTTATTATTATCTATGTACATTGAGCATATCATCACGAAGAAAAACATACAACACCCCCGCACTCCCTTAACAGATTACGCAACACTGATCCAACTCTCTGTAAAATGGTGGTTTTGAAAGTAACTATTGTAGGTCTAAAGTTTCTAGGATAATCCTGTTTTGGTTATTCCCGGGGCCGATTTAGGCCCTATTCAGGTGCAAAAATAATTTTTCAAATGCTTGGTCTGTAAATGGTGGTGCAATAACTACGTTAGGCCTAGATTTAGGCCTAAATTTAGGATAAGCCCTTTTGTATCCGGGCTAATTATTTAAGCCGAATACCAGGTCAAAAGGTAATTCAGTATAGACAAAAGTGAAAATCAAAGTTATTTATTATTTTTTATAAATATAATTTGCAAACTGAAAAAACATGCTGGATCGGTTAAGATCCTTTAAGCAGGTAGAAAGGAAATGTTTTCCTTACCCTTGTGAAGGTGGACGGCAGTAACTGCCTTATCTCTATATGACCTCGTAAGTGTGATTGGTCGAGAATTTATTTTATCGCTTTTTGGGTTTGTTGTAATGTAAAAACATGTTTTTCATGATCCTGAACCTTACCTCGTGAACTTGATTGTAATTCAATTTGAGGATGCGGTGTTTTTTAGACAAAAAACTCAATTTTAAAAATCATCACTCGCGTTTTTGGCTTGCTTAAGCGGTGCACAACGTTCTCTGATTTGTAATAAAAGTTCTGCTCTATTTTCACGTCCAGTGTATATCATCGATGTCACCTTTAACAGTGTATTGCCTCGCTCAGGAACTAGGCAGCGGCCCGACGAGACTTGTCCTAAGTGGACAACTGCCATGGATCGCGCTAGCGTACACGCGCCTAGGGTTTCAGATTCGTTATTATATCAAGTAAACTAACCAGCTGATGGAGTACCTTCAGATATTTTTCAGTGCTGCTAGACCCGCATTCCAGCATGTTATAATAACATAAGGTATTTTTCATGAGTTCGCAGACAGAAATTACTATTTGTATAAGTTAGTAATCACGACTGGAGGAGAGCTGCTTAACACAGTAAGTACTTAAAACGCCACAGCTTCAACATATTATGTGCTACCTAAGACTGGGAGTCGCGAACAGTTAATTAGCCTGTGTGAAGAAACCAGCGAGATAAACAAACTTACTCTAAAGCAAGGATTAATCTGCCGAATATATATATCAGTTTTGGAAGTTAGAGTTAATGCGGACGCAGCAAACCATAATGAAACACAGATGAGTATTCTTGTAACCTACCTGTCATTCTGATTCTTACAATTTTTACAGAGGCTAATAGCAGGCTGAATATATGTTGAAGGTACGCTAGGCGGAGGATGTTAATGGCAGATTTGAAGAAACGACATATCGGTGTTTATCGTAATTACGTAACCCGTAATTTATTACATGTTATACCCAAGAATACTACGCAATTTAAGAAAAACCTGAATGGAGTGAATCCTAGCGGTATCATCGATCGCTCCTAAGTTTCTTAAGACGTAACAGAATGTCCCAGTATTAGTTACTTAGAAAACCGCAATGGCCAAGGTAAGGTATTCTTGAATGCTCGGTGACGCCAGGACTGTAAAATCTATATGAAGTAATCATGCAGTCCGGGAAAGCTTTTTTTACGGTATTGATGTTCATGACTGAAAAGGTAATTACTACTGGGGATACGAAACTATATCATGCGATAATGAATACATAAACTGAATTGGCATACCTTCTGCACTAAAGAATTTTGACGAATTTTAATATAAAATAATCATAAAACATTATTGTTGTCCAATGTAATGTGGGAAGTTGTTATATCATAATACATATGTTCCTTATAGTTAATATTTAATGTGAACCCTTATATATATATATAAAATATTGTAAAAATATATTTAACACTCTTGTACATATATTTAATGTTAGCCTTATATATATCATAATATAATATATATATAATCTATATATATATAATATATATATATATATATATATAATATATTATATATATATATATATATATATATATATATATATGATAGTATATATATATATATATATATATATTATATATATATATATATATATTATAAATTATTGTAGAAGATATATGGCTTTAAATTTCTAAGTTTTATCATAAGTAAAGTTTTTCTTATTATCCTTATTTTATTACTTTCTTAATAAGATTATTTCACATTTATGCTTAAGTAGTTTATAATAAGACGAACCCCAGGTTCGCAGGATATGAAAAACACTGTTTTTACATACCTAAAGCCAAAAAGCTGGATAAAAATAATTCTCAAACCAATCACATACGAGAGGCGCATATAGAGTTATAGGATTCTGCCGGTCCATTCACAAGCAGGTACAACAGTTTCCCTTCTTAGCCTGCTTAAAATAGGAATCTTACTGATCAGCTATGTTTCAGTTTGAACATACACTATTTTTTATAAAATAGATAATAACATTGATTACTCGATCATGATCTATACTGGATTCTTGTGACTGGTATTAGGCTATAATCAGTCCACTGGGATACATAAAAGGCGGCCTTATCCTAAATGTGCTAGGCCTAAATTGTAGGGCCCCTAACGGTAGTTGATTACAACACCCACATCTCTTACAGAAAGAGGTCAGTTTGAAATATGATATTTGCAACCGCTGGAATTGGCCTAAAATCCGCCCACCCGGGATAGACAAATTAAGGCATTATCCTAAATTTAAGACCCTAAGTACGCTTTTAATTAGGTAACACGTTTTGGAAACAGAGAGAGGGTTAGTCTTCGCTATCTGTAAGGAAGTGCGGGGTTGTTGTGTTTTTCTCGTGATGGATTGTCATTGTACATAGATGATAATAATAAAACAAATCGACATTATTTAAAAAACTTTCGAATAATTTTAGTTAACGATATAAAAAATGCAAAATGGTTAAGTGAATAATTGTTATTTTTAATATAAAAACTTAGAATGATTTTTTATAAAAAATACATGTATACGTTGTTAGCAGAGAAGAACTTACTTTTTGGTATTTTTAGTACTTTATATTACAGGTCGCCCGGGGCCCTAAAGTGATGTAAAGCAGTAAGTCAAGTAGAATACCAAACGGGTGGCTTAGCTTTGGCTGTTAGAGGGTGGCCTAGGGCTGGCCTTACCTGATTGTACCTGATTGTCTTGTTGTACTTTAAGGTTACGTAAAATATTATGTTTTTTTAATAAACATTTGCCATAAATTTGTGTTTGAGTGAAAAGTTATTATAAAATTGCGATAGTTATAACAGTTTATAACAAAAAAGTATTAACATTAAT
Organism: Trachelipus rathkii; assembly: GCA_015478945.1. Classification (NCBI taxonomy): domain Eukaryota; kingdom Metazoa; phylum Arthropoda; class Malacostraca; order Isopoda; family Trachelipodidae; genus Trachelipus; species Trachelipus rathkii. The sequence continues at coordinate 21,510 of JABUQX010109774.1, forward strand.
AATAATTCGTTTGTTAAGGATTTAATTACATTGAATTGAATTTAGTATTTATTTATTAAGAACTTTGACGAATAATGTTTTAGTTATTTTTGATCGGAAGTAATTATAGAATGTTACGTGTTTAATTAAAACATAAAATGTGGTTTTTAATAATTTATACCGTTGATGTGGGTTGTAAGCTGTGTTGGGCGTGTGTGTGGGTGTATATGTGGTGTAGTGTGTTGTGTAGTTATGTGTGGTGTCTAAATATATATAAACAATAGGCCTGAAGTAAAATAACACTAAAATAGTATAAATTAATACAAATAAAAATAAATGTTTTTTCTAAATGAAGAGTTAATATACGTTATATGTTATATCAGTGTAAAGTGGCCTAGTGTGTGGGTGTGTGGGTTGGGTGTGTGATGGATGTGGTGGTATGTGTGTGTGCTAAATAATAATAAACATAGGCATGAAGTAAATAACACAATGTTAATAATCAATAAAAATAATACATAACAAATAATAACTAAATAAAGAGTAAGTAATAAATAGAGATAAAAAGAATAAAGAATAAAAATAAAAAGTATTAAAACACAAATAAAAGAATTATAAATAAGGAAATCTCAATCAGTTTATCACCTATAAGTGGAGTTAAGCACTAAGCAGTGAGGCTTAAAAAAAGCAGTAAACATATGACGTTTAAAGCGTAAAGACTGAGGTTAAAAAAGGCAGTTAAACATATTGAGTTTACAAGCAGTAAAACAGTAAAACAAAAGCAGTACCTATCCCGTGTTGCTATGTAACGACCTCTAAATTGATTTTCTGATTTAGCTTGCTTTAAGGTATCGTAAAGATGCTTTACTAAATATATGAGTTAAAGCAGTAGATCAGTAAAGCAGTTAATAGCAAGTAAGCAGTAAAAAAAAGGCATATCTGAACCTATGGTTGCTAATGTGACACCTGATCGCTATTGATTTAACCTGATTTTACTGCTTTCATGGTATGGTTTAATCTTTTACATAAATATTGCTGAGTTTAACGCAAGTACACATGTGAGTTAAAAGCAGTACAATGCAAGTTAAAGCTAGTAAACATGAGTTAAGCGCAGTAAAAGGGCAGTGAAACAAAAGCATACTAACGCTGTTGGCCGCTATAATGATAACACTGCCACATCTATTGTATTGTACTGATTTTAACTGCTGTTAATAGTATTGTAAGATTTTAATACATATGTGGAGTTAAGCAAGTAAAACAATGTTGTAGTTTTAAAAAAATAAATACAGTAGAAAGCAGTGAGTTATAAGCAGTAAAACATGAGGTTAAGAGAAGCAGTAAGCAGTAAAAAGACAAAAGCATCTCTATCCCTAGGTTGTTTGTAGGTTAACACCTGCTATTTGATTTACTGATTTACTGGCCTTTAAGGTATGTAATGGTTAATGTTTGTTTAGTCAAATTTCGTAGCAATGTGGTTAGGTAAAAATAAATGGATTTATAATAATCAGACACTGCTGGATTTTTCTTCTTTACATCAACAATTTTAAAATTTATTAAAATTTAGAAGAAAATTAACCTAAAAAAAGTGATGTTAAGTAAAACATTACCTGCATTTGGCATGACTGGCAATTAACTTTTTTATGTTTATCCGGCGGAAATTTTTTTAAATTGTTAAGTTGAAATGAAAAATTGATGCCTCTGGTATATTTTATATATTTTTCATCCGCGCGGGGAATGTTATCCTGCAGGGCACATACGTTCCCGCAGGAATATTGCGCCTTGCGGGCGCACGCTTGCGGGCGGGAACGCGGATGCGCGCGGCGGGAAGCGGCTGGAGCCGCACCTGTGGGGAGCGGAGTTTTTTCGGGAGCCTTTCGGTGCAGAGGGCTCGCCATGCCTGCGCGCCGGTATGGTTAGCCTTATGGAGACTTATGGGAAGAACATTACTAATTAGCTATAGCGTTTTCCTTTTGGTGTAGATAGAAAAAGGCTTAGAAAAGGTTAGAAACAATGTATCAAAGTAAGGTTTATTGAAAGAGATTGAAGTTCCATCATAGATGAAGGCATCCAAAGTTGGGCATCATGGCTGAGGGCGCATCTGCTGGAGGCATCAAGTTGAGGCAATCAAAATAGTGAGTGTGTTGAGTGGTAAGTTGTAATGTATCATGTGTGTTGTGTGGTGAGCGATAAGTGGGGTATATGGGCTAGTGTAAGTGTCTACTGGTGACGTGTTAAGCGCTTATAAGTGATCCATAGTGGGAATGGTTATGGTAAGTGAAAGTGATGTCTATGGAGAGGGTGTTAAAGTGCTATATAGTGTCATAGTGTGTATTAAGTGGTCATAGTGATATGTGGTGTAGTAAGTGTGTCCCACATAGTGTTATGTTGTGTAAGGTGGGTGGTGTGCCCAAGTAATTATATATATAATTAATAATTGTATTAATTAAATATATATAATATATATATTATAGTATATTATACTATATATATTATATTATATGTTATAATGTATATATATTATGCTATATATATATATATACTAGTATAGTCATATATGATATACGGCTCGGCGGGCACGGTCGGTGGGCACAGTGTCGGCGCCCAGGGCGTTGGAGATTGCCGGCGTGAGTGGTAGGGTCTGTTTGATTGTGTCGCTGTTCAGTGTATAGGCTAGTAAGTGATTAGAAAAATAGACTAACTCATAAACGTAAGGAAAGCATCCCCTTAGCAGCTTGTGAAATCGAGTCACAGCCAACTCATGAGATTCCGTGCATTTACGCTTATGAACCTAAGGGGGTAGCACAACCCATTAGATTAAGGGCTTTACTTCCCTAGGCTCGGGGATGGCGTAGAAAGAAGGCTTGAAAGAAGTGGCACTAGCACAGTTGGCACTTATGTGGCACTCGCTTTGGCACTTAGATGTTAGCACTCAACTATGGTAACTCATGATGGCTATCTGACACTTTGGACTACATGTTGGCACTCATCGTTTGGCATCTTCACCTGGGCTACGTCTGCACGCTGGCGACTTAGCCACTGGCACTTCATGCCGAAATACCTTCCGATAGAAGCACTAATCAGAACGATCGCGACTAGAATTACTTTTTCTTCACGTGTGATTGTGAACCATATCAAAGCCCATCAAAAAGCTACCAGGCTAAAATAAACAGAAAAACTTTAAAATGCCAAATTGTTTACCGCGGATTCCTGGATATACACAAAGGGCTGACCGCGAACAAATTTGGTTCTAAAATTGGTCCCTCGGGATGACAAATGGGAGTGTGCACGAAAAATTAGGGCTGCCGCGGGGGGAAAGATGTGTAGGTGGCCAAAAAATTAAGGGTGGGGCCCTAAAAGAGATGGAGACCCATGGAAAAAGGACAAGCGGTTGGTAGTCTGTGTTTGTAAGTCGTGTATAAGGTGTGAAATGTGTGAAGAGTGGTCTCATTGGCGGAGTAATGATCCGATGTTAGGTGGGTGCATTATGTGAAGAGATATGCATGGTGGTTGCATATATTGTTGTGTCACTAGTGAAATTGTGTGTTATTAAGTGTAGCAGTGGTGTGTGGCGGTGTTTGTGTGGTGCTGTGTGTGGTGTAGTGGTGTGTTTGCTGTGGTCGGGTTGGTGGTGTTGTGTATGTGGTGTGTGGTGTGTGGTGTGTGTGTGGTAGGTTTTCCCGTTAGGATAGCATCCTTATAACGTGTTAAAGTTAAGGAACGAAAAAAAGTATGTGAGCGTGGTGGGGACACGAGTGTCCCAAAAATATAAGCGTGGAGCCTCTAATTGACTTCTGGTAGATCTGGCAAGGCTTTGGAGACAGGATCAAGACCAAAAAAGTAGACATCAAAAAAAAGGGACATAAGCCCCCATAAAGGGTGGCCCGTAAAAATTAGGGTGGCCGCAATAATGTGCTGAACCCAGTGGAAGAACCGCGCATGGGGACTGGTAGTGTGTTTTTGTAGCATCGTGTATGAGTGTAGAATGATAAGTGTAAGTGGGTCTATATGGGTAAAAAACAGTTGTTAAGTGTCATACCGTGAATGTGTGTTATTTATAAAGTGTTGTCATGGAGCTGTAATGTGTGTATAAGTGGGTTCGAAGTTGTGTGGTGTGATGTGAGGAATGGGTGTGGTGTGTGGTGTGTGGTGTGGTGGTGTCGTGGATTGTTGCTGTGTGGTGGTGTGTGTGCGACGCATGATGGGAAAGTGAAGTAGGAAGCAGATACCGCAAACACGATACCCTGTACTAGTCGCCTCAATGTTAGCACTAAGGATGACCTACCAAATGGCAAAGCGTGGTCCTGAGGCGAAGCGCCGCTCTTGTAGCGTCATAGTGCTGGGGTGGGGCCCATAGTTGTCGTACGTTGTGATAAATGGGGTGATAGGCCCTAGGGGATTGTAGTAGGTCGAACGTGTTAGGTGTTCGGCTGAGGGTGAAGCGATGCGTGGGGTGAGTGCGCTAGGGATGCCTGGTGTAGTAGGTAGGGCGGTAATGATTGACTAAAATTTAAAGATCTCGCCGACTGCATTTTTTTGACCTTTTTTTGAGCCGGCTGTTTTGGCCTTTTGATCGCTTTGAGCAACCTGAAATTTTTTACCTTAACTTTTTTTGGCTTTGACCTTTTTTTACCGGCTTGTAATCATTCGGGTTTTGGCCTTGTCCTTTTTTTACTTGACCCTACTACCTTTTTGGGGGCTTTGGGTAACTTTTTTGCCACCCCGAATTTTGGCACCGCCTTCGAAAGAAGGGGTGCCGCCAGACGGCTGCGGAAGCATTGGGTTGTCGACGTACCCCGCCTTGGATTTCAAGTTGCGCGCGGTGAGTCGTGGCGTTAGTCGACGATTTTTGAACGCCTTGTGGACCTGTTTATTGTATTGGCTACGGCTACATTTTTTGAGAACCGCAAATGTGTTTTTGAGAACCCTTGTGTATTCCTATACTAAAACGGTGATACATTTTTGAGAAGCCGCAAAATTTTTTTTTACACGCCGACACCCTTGTGTATTCTAAGACGGTACATTTTTTTGTAGAAACCGTAAATTTTTGTTGAGAAAGCTCTATTTTTTGAGAGAATACGCGTCTATTTTTTTTGAGAGACCGCCAATTGTTTTGAGAAGCCAAAATAATTTTTTTTTTGTGCCCCTAATTTTTTTTCGACCAAACTTTGGTCCATCCATTGGGTTGCTAATTTTTGCTCCCAGCCCTAATTTTTGCCTCCTTTTAGCGGGGCTTAAGGCCGTAATTTTTTTTGATACTCTTCCGTCACACTACACCACGGCGAGCGGAGCAACACACATGCACACAGCACGACACACACACCGGTCAGCAGCACGCACAGCGCATTAGCCTACACCTGGCCCTCACAGCCTCAACCTGTCGCTAATATCGCCTTTCCACCATCAGCCTTCCAGCATAAGCACTACACGTCTAGCCTTGTACACCTAGCCTCGGCACCCCGACCTTCCACTCTACATCGCTCGCTCTAGACTCTCCTACACCACAACCTTCACCTGTCCCTGACAAATCTGACGGTTTCAAGATCTCTTTTGCGGTTGGTGCCACCGGCCCTAATATTGAAATGGTTCCAAACGTTTGATGGCTCCCATCACCGTATAGGAGTAGATGCTAGCGTTGGGCGATCCCCGATGCTGTGTGGACCTGCGGGAGCAGGTGGAGGTGCCTGGTGAGTTCGCCGCCGGCGCTCGCCAAGTCGAGTGTCATGAGTGCCACTGAAGTGTCCCTAGATGTGAGTGCTCACCTAAGTGGCGAAAGTGAGTGCCACAATGAGTGGCCAACTGCGTGCCGACTTTTTTTTCAAAGCTTTTTTCTAAGCCTCATCCCTCTGAGCTAGAATGCCCTAATTTAGGTGTCTATCTTACCCCCTTAAGGTAATAGGTATGAGGAAATCGAATGGGGATGGTAGTATTTCAAGATTGACTAGAGATGCTTCCTACTATGAGTTAGTAAGTTTTTTCTAGGACACTTATATATGACAGAAATAGTATCTCAGGAGTTACAACTAGTTGAGACAGTTGACCGTAGCAGATCCGTTTCCGAGTGAAAAAGTCGGGTCCGACAGGTCTGCAAGGCGAAGCGCATGGCCCCGCGCCCATCGCGCGCGTAGCGCCGGCGAGGTCGCAATATTCCGCCCGCCGCGTGCGCGTTGGCAGACGCATCTTACTCCTGGCGTGAAACAAAGAAAATATGAACTAACACGTACGTTAAGCTTCAAGTTTTCATTTCAATATACGCGTAAAAATCGTTCATTTTTTAGAACTACTATTTGGACTGATTATTTGGTTTAGAAAGCTATAGCTCTTACAGTACTTAAGGCAGTAACATCAGTAAATCAATAGAGGTGATTTTACTAAGCACCAAAGGGATTGTAGCCTTATTGTTTTTAACTCGCTTACACTCCTGTTTTAGAACTGCTTACGTCATGTTTTAGCCTGCTTTACTCACCTGCTTTACTGCTTTTAACTAATCTGCTTTTACTGCTGTTAGAAGCATTGTTCTGCTCTGCTTTATAGATTCTGCTGTTTGAGTACTCTCTGCTGATGTTAGCCTTGCTTAACTCATAATGATGTTATTAACAATTACATACCTTAAGACGCAGTAATAGCAGTAAATCACATAGAGGTGTTTACCTAATACCTAAGGGATTAGTCATGATTTTAGTTGTTTTTTCACT
>JABUQX010109775.1:0-17500 GCA_015478945.1 Trachelipus rathkii
ATATATATATATATATATATATATATATATATATACTATATATATATATATATATTATATATATATATATATATATATATATATATATTATATATTATTATAATATATATATATATATATATATATATATATATTATTATATATTATATAAGTATATGCGATTTTAATATGTCTGCTTTATCTAATCACGTACCATTTTGGTATTAATTATATTTATCTCGATATAAGAGTCCATATCAAATCCGGCAAGCATTGGAATTTTTACAGCATTCATCTTTTGTTTTTGATATTTGTGTGTGATTATTTTTTGTTTTTAGTTTTCTCATCTTTGTCTATAGATACTGTCTTGTAAACCCGTTTTTTCCCACGGTTTTTCTCGGGACAATTGTGAAAAACTAACACCTTGCAGGCCTTGTTGCCTTTGGGGTAAAATATTTACACTTATAAAAGCTACGCTGCCAGACGCATGGACTATGTATTATTTTAAACTTAATTATTTTTTTTTTGGCTTTAATATTATATATATGATATATATCATATATAATCTATATATATAATATTATATATATAATATATATATAATAATAGTTATAATATATATATATATATATTATATATATAATATTATATATATAATATGAGATCATGAGAAAAATAAATGCTATAATATATAATTATATATAAGCCCTCCTTAACTAATGGACCTTTTCCGAAAGAAAATTCTATAGCAATACCCATTTTCTCAGAAGTTAGAATTAACAACTTTGCTTTATGGCCATATCTAGCAATCTAGCATGTTTCCATGCATTCTGGCTGAAATTTTAATTATTTATCCGCTAGATAATATAGATTTTAAAATGCATAACTTTTTTATGTTTATTTTTGCTTTATTTTGTGCAATTTAGCGGTGGGCAAAAACTTAATTCCATTTGCTCGATTTTTGTTTCCCTCTCGGATTGGTTGGGCACTCGACTGTCTCCGGGGCGGGGCAGCCCCCCGATTTTGAGGTACAGGGTAATAAGAAACGAACACATACGACGGGAGCATTTAGATTAACGGTTACGGTGGAGGCGCCCTCAAGACCTTTGCAAAAGATAGGAAGTAACCGTTTTATGAGACTTTTGTAAACGGGTACAGAAAAAAAAATATATACCTATAGTAAACGTTTTCGTGAAAAATCGGGCAACAAGATTTTCATCCTGGTAGGGAGGGTCTACTTGGATGATATGGATAACTAACATACGGTGTTGATTATTTTCAACTGTCCAAAAAAATCAAAATTCTTATTCTTTCTATTCCGGACATAATCTTCCCACTTCCATGTTAACTCGGTCGGGAAGGGACACACACCTATCTCACCTCCCTAACTTCGGGTTCATCTAATATTATTACTGGGTTTTTCTTTTTCATGCGATATTCAGATGACTCATATTATCTCAATTACAAAACAAACTTTAAAGTAGGGTTGCCGACGCACCAGGGGTGCGGTGCGGTGCAGTGCGTGGTGCTCTCATTATGGTGCAATGTGGTGGTTGGTGGCGCGACCACAATCCCTTACCGTGGGTGCGTAATGCGCTTACTCCTGGTGCGGTGCGGTAAGTGGTGGGCTTACTCTGGTGCGGTGCGGTGCGGTGCGGTGCGGTGGGAATAATCGGTGGTGCTCGATAAAATTCTTAAAGAGCATTGGGTGTTCTGAAATGCCCTTAAAATTTCTTCACAACAACCCCAAATGCTTAGCCTTTATTAGGATGTCGTTCCACTACAATGTGAGTAATGGTCTACCATTCTGGGTGGAGTGTAAGGCCATAACCCATTCTGTGTGAGTTAGGCCTAGCCCATGCTGGGTTGAATCTAAGGCCTAAAAACAACTAAAACATTCTGGGTGGCGTCTAGCCCTAACCATTCTGTTTGGGTCTAGGCTACCATCCTGGGTGGATCTAGGGCCTAACCCATCTGGGTTGAGTCTAGGCCTAACATCTGGGTAGAGTCCGATAGCCTAACCCATCTTTTTGAGAGTCTAGGCCTATACCTTGGGTGAGCTAGGCCTATTCCATCTGAGTGGAAAAAAAGGGTTTTTCTAAGGCCTAACCATAGGGTGGAAATCTAGGCCTAGCACCATCTGGGGGGTCTAGGCTAAACTTCCTTGGTGGAGTCCTAGGTCTATCCCTCTGGTGGAGTCTAGGCCTAACCATCTGGGTTCAAGTCTAGGCCTAACCCTCTGGGTGATCTCAGGCCTACCATATTCTGGTGGAGTCTAGCCATAACCATCTGGCGGAGTCCAGCCTAACCATGCTAAGTGGAGTCTAGCGCCTAACCCAATCTGGGGTGGAGTCTAGGCCTAACTCATCTGGGTGGAGTCTAGGCCTATCCCATCTGGGCGGAGTCTAGCCAACCATGGGTGGAGTCAGACTTTTCAGCTTATCTTACCATTCATCTCCAATAACTTTTGATACCTGGCCTTCGATTTGAGCGTCACTCCTCTCTTTTACTATGGGATTACAGGAGCATACTCATTTATACAACCTCTCAGTTTCCTACCTAACTCTTTGAGGAGGACTTGTAAGATCCGTCGGCTACTCTTCCACAACACATAATATATCTCAACTCTCCGCCTTAAACCTTGGACCAATAATGCCTCATTCTTACAATATATCTTAGTCTCTGGAAGCTGAAATGGATATTTTGACAAAGAAGAAACGTGTTGATTTATTATTATTATTATTTAATTAACACCTTATTATTAATTATATATTATATATTATATATATATATTATATCATATATAATATACAATTAATTATATATTACATATATATATTATATATTATATATATATTATATCTTAAATATATATATTTATAATATATATATAATATTATATATATATATAATATATATATATATATAAAATAACCTTCTTTTTTAAAACAGTACATACGTGTGATGGTAATTTCATTGGTTACTCCTATAACGCGGTTGAAGCTCGTACCTTTGATCCTTTAGTTAGCTTGTCAGTTTTTAATGTGAAGGCATCATCTACCATGGCCTATCGTTAGAGGGCGACGAGTCGCATGGCCAAGGGCCCGGGTTCGAATCCTAGTCCGGATCCTAGTTAGATATTACCTAGAGAAGTTTCCCTCCTTGAATAGGGGCTATGCCCGTGAGGTGTGAAACTTTTATATATATATTATATATATATATATCAATTTAATATATATATATATTTAATATATATTATTATATATATATTAATATCTATATATAATATATAATGTATATATTATAATTATATATATATATATATAATATTATATTATATATATATATATAGTATTTATATATATATATAATTTAGTATTAGATATATATATATATATATATATATATTATTTCACGAATAATTAGACCTATTTCAAGAGGGAAACTTCTCTAGGATCTTGGATCCGGACTAGGATCGAAACCGTGCCCTTCGTCACGCTTACTCTATTCTTATAACCATGGCGGCATGGTAGACTGATGGTCCTTCACATAAACCTGACAAGCTAATAAGGATCAGGTACGAGTTCAACCACATATTATAACAATAATATATACACATGAAGACAATTACCATCACCCGTGGTACTTGTTTAAAAAGAGAGTAACCTGATAATATTTCCTCTTTGTCATTAAAAAATCAGATAACAATATCCCAGATACTTGTATTACAGGTCTTCCAAAATATATAGCCTATATTAAACGTTCATTCGTGAAAAGTTTCGGGCACAAAGATTTTTCATCCTGTCTTTATTTACCGCCCACACTGGATCACGTTTTTTGTAATATTATTGTTTTAAAAGAAGTTATCTAGAATCCTCCCGAAAACACTAAGTTAAGAGTTTCTAAACAACGGCGTTATTAAACGTCAATAATATTAATATATACCCTTTTACTTTTAGGTTGCTCTATACTAGATGTTGTAGACGTCCACCATTCATCCTTTAAGGTTTAATAGTGGTGTTCATACAAGTTCTCTTCTATTCCCAACTCTTTTTCTACTTCTCATCTGTGTTACTTCATTACCCTTCCACCCCTATGCTGACAACTCAACTCATTATCATTCCACTCATTTTTAAAGAAACTCCGGAAAACTGTAAATAATTAAAGCCGTCATCGTTTATTGTCATTTGTGCTTACGCTCGATAAGAAATTCTCACCCAGTTTTAGCACGAATTTCATGCATAAACGAACGTTTGTTTACAAAACATTTTGAATCAGCTGTTTTAATGGACCACGTGGTTTTGGAATAAACAGAAATAAAAAAAATAACAAATTTCTTTGTTACAAATAATTGATCAACTATTGTGATAGAGTTTATCGATTTGGAAGAAACTAGGATTAAAGGCTAATTTATTTGAATGAAACATTCATATAACCAAACGGACCTACCACGCCGCCATCTTGTTCGTTTACATTTTTTTTCAAAAGCACGTCCTAAATTCGGCAAGCATGGGAAATTGCCAACCTTACAGAATTTAGGAAATTCCTTACGTTTGGTGAGCATTTTTTCTAAATTTGCGCTAAATTTGACAAAAACGAACACAGACTCGAGCATTTCTTACGTTTCGGGAGCACAAATGCAAAAACGAAAACGGTTTTATACTATGGGAGTGTCTAATTGGAGAAGAAAAAAAACAAGGTTGTTTTCAATGTCTCAAAAAATCAAATTCTTATTCTTTCTATTCGACATAATCTTCCACATTAATTTAACATCGTCGAAGACACACACCTCATCTCACCTCATCTCAAACCTTCGTTCATCCTTAATATTATTACTGGTTTTTCTTTTTCATGCGATATTTCAAGGATGACTCATATTATCTCAATTACAAAACAAACTTTAAAGTAGGGTTGGCCGACGCACCAGGTGCGGTGCGGTGCAGTGCGTGGTGCTCTCATTATGGTGCAGTGTGGTGTGGTGCGGCGCGACACACAAATCCAGCTTACCGGTGCGGTGCGTAATGCGCTTACTCTGGTGCGGTGCGGTACGTGGTGCGCTTACTCTGGTGCGGTGCGGTGCGGTGCGGTGCGGTGGGCAAAATTCCGGTGGTGCTCGACTAACATTACTTTAAAGAGATTGGGTGTTCTGAAATGCCTTCAAAATTTCTTCACAACACCCCAAATGCTTAGCCTTTATGAGGATGTCGTTCACTACTATATGAAGTATGTCTAACCCATCTGGGTGGAGTGTAGGCATAACCCATCTGTGTGAGAGTCTAGGCCAGCCCATCTGGGTGTGAGGTCTAGCCTAAAACATGCTGGGGTGGTTCTAGGCTCTAACCTCTGTTTGGTAGTTCTAGGCCTAACCGCATTCTGGGTGGGAAGTCTATGTCTGATATACTTATCAACTTCTCTTATATTGCTGGTTTGAGTCTAGGCCTAGTAACTCGTGGGGTAAGTCTGTAAGGCCTAACCCCATCTTTTTGGAGTCTAGGCCCTAACCCCATCTGGGTGGATCGTTCTAGGCCTCTAATTCCCCTGAGTGGAGTCCCTAGGCCTACCCCCATATGGGTGGCATCTAGGCCTGCCCATCTGGGTGGGGTCCTATAGGCACTAACTTCTCCTGGTGGAGTTCATAAAAGGTCTATTCCCATCTGGAGTTGGAAGTCTAGGCCTAACCCCATTGGGTTCAGTCTAAGGCCTAACCCATGTGGTGGAATCTTAGGCCTAACTCACCATCCTTCTCATCTGGGTGGGAGTCTACCGGGCTAACCCAATCTGAGCGAGTTCTAAGGGCCTAACCCATCTAAGTGGAGAGAAGTTCTAAGGCCTAACCCATCTGGGTGGAGTCTAGATTAATTATATATTTATATACTACTCTATTTTAACTATATTTAATATATATATATATTACATTATATTATATTTATATTATATAATATAGATATATATATCTTGGTGTGTTGTATATATATATATTAAATATATAGTCTATGTTAGTATGGGTATTATTACTATAATACCATCATTGATGGTTCTATATAAGTCTATTATATCTATATAACAGTGCAGTGATATCCCTAAACTATTTCATTATATTATATATATAGATATACATATATATATATCATATCTTTATAAATATATATATATACTGGGTGAGTCGGGAGGAACGGACTATAACAATATTTAAACAAGCATTATATATATATCTATATTATTATTATTATATATATATATTATACATATTATATTATATATAGTATATATTTATAATTATATATATATTATATATATATATAGATATAGGATATATATATTCTATATAATAGTATGATATATATATAGTATATTATATATATAACTACTCTATCTATATATATATCTCTAAATATACATCTTATATTTATCACCACTATATATATACTATATATTAATATATTATATATTATATATATATATTTATATATTATATATAGGATATAGATTTAAGGAATAATATTATATATATATTATATTATAGTATATATATTATGCGTTCACTCTATTACTAATATATCATATATATATTCATTATATATTATATATAATATACTTACTATATATATATATAGTATATATCTATATATATATATATATAATACTATTTAAGAGTAATATATTGGGTACTTAGGTTACTCTGTATCCTCTCTAAAAGAAACAATGAAGATGAGCACAGCAGGGCTACCCACTTGTAGGACTGAAGGGAAACCTGTATAACTACCATCTTATTCAATCAATCAAGGAACTTTAATTGTAAAATCTACTTCAAATCTATTAATAATATCATTTTTAATTTATTCCTTAAAGGCACATTTTATATACTCTACACTAGTTCATTCTAAATGGTACCGGTATAAAACCACAAGCCCTTTAATAATCTTTTCATATTGCTTCAATATTCCTAGGGTAGTGGGACGATTGGGGACTATGATGAAGCGTCGCAAACCATGGTCTTTGAGAACTTCTATAGTGGCTCTCACCACGAAACCACAATTTGGCACACACTCTACTCGGATCCAGCTTGACTCGCATTACACTCTTTTCTTAGCGAATCCGTTCTACGGGTACTCCTGGTAACAGCATAGGCGCACAAATAATTCGCCGCAGAATACTATTTTTTTGAGAACTCTAGGTAAACTAAGGCTTTTAAAAGCCACTTAGATGAAAGATGGTCCTTTGTCACCAATTCTGGGATAGACTGGTGAAACCCAACCTCCTACTGGGCTGTGTTTTTTACCGATAAGACTGAATTTGGAGGAATGTGCGGCTATCAGATATTACTTTTCTTTGAGAACTTAAAGAGAGGAGTATATTTATGGTAGCACAGTGGTAATGAAATTCCTATTGTTATTCATTAGTACAATTGATTGATTATAGAAGATCATTCTCTGGGGAATATGATTGTGGAATGAATGTATGTGTAGAGGTGTTAAGTTTATATTTATATCTATAAATTCATTTAAATTATTTTCTTATTTTTCTTGGTTTGATAACTTAATGAAGAACATTCAACACTCACTCAACTATAATTTGAATAGACAGAACATAACATTGAATATTACAGAGTCTGAATAATATAATATTATATTATATAAATCTTTAGAATATTTTTCACTATTTTTATTTATTCTTTTTTTTTAATTATATATCTCTCTCTCTTACTAGTCTCTAATCTATAATATCCATACTCTCTCTCTTCTCTATCTCTCTCTATATTAAATATATATATTAATATTATATGTATATATATTAATATTATATATATATATATAATATATATATAAATATTATATACTATCTTTTTAAACAGTAACCTAATAAGTGGTGTATTGGTAATTTCATTGTAATATAATCTCTATATAAGTAAACTGGTTGAACTCGTACTTTTTAGATCTTTATAGTTAAGCTGTTTTAAGTTTTATGTGAAGGTTAGGACATCATCTACCATTTTAGGCATACTTATCGTTAGAGCGAATCTTGAAGTTGCATGGCGGAGCGGGGGCCCTGTTTGTGTGTATCGCACTCTTGTCGTCACACCGAGGATAAGACTCCATAGACGTTAGAATCCATTTACTGGTAGACGAGGTGGATCTCCTCATCTACTTCAGGAGATAAAGGCTTTATGTCAATGATGTCGATGATCGACTTGGTATATCAATTTTATTTATATTTATAATTATATATATATATTTATAATGATTATATATATATATATTTATTATATATTATATAATATATATAATATAATATAATATATATATATATATATATATATATATTTTATTATATATATTATATATATATATTAATATATAAATAATATATTATAATATATATATATATTAATAAATTTATATATAATTTTATCTATATAATATATTAATTATTATATTATATTATATATATATTATATTATATATATATATTATATATATTAATATATATATATTATATATAATATATATACTTATATCATATATATATATAATTTATGATATAATTAATATATATATATATATATTATATATATATAATTATATATATATAATTTATATATTATATATCATATAAATATATATATATATATATATATATTATTAGTATCACCGTCATTATCATTAATCACGGGCTAATAGCCTCTATTATCAAGGAGGGAAACTTCTCTATAAGGTAATATATCTAACTAGGTATCCGACTATGGGATTTAAGTTCATAACCCGGTCTAACCTTAGTTCGATTGCGAACTCTTGTCGCTTTATATATAACGATAGAGGCATGGTAAGATGATCGGTCCTATCCATAAAAACTGACAAGCAACTAAGGATCAAAGGTACGAGTTCATCATGTTTTATATTAATAACAATATAATATTACATGAAGATTACCATCTACGCACGTGTACTTGTTTAAAAAAGAGGTACTGTATTATATTCCTCTTTTGTCATTAAAAATCAAGTAAATTATCGCACACGATACTGTATTAACAGGGTTCTGTTCCAAATATTTGAACTCTTTTTAATATGAAGCCATATTTTATTAGTTTTATAAACCTTTTTTTAAGACCCGTCTTATTAACCGAATCAGTTTTTTTGTAATACTTATTGTTTTAAAGAGTAAATCTAGATACTTACTGTGACTACTACTTCTCTTTCCGGAAACAACACTAAAGTTAAGAGTTTCTTAAACAACTGCGTTATTAACGTCATAATATATTATATATATTTATAATATATATATATATTATATATTATATATATTAATATATATATATATATATATAGATACAATCTATATATATAAATATTATCTAGTATTATTATTATATAGTTATAATATAAATATATATAATTACGAAGATATATAATTATTATATATATAATATATATATTAATATGATATATATTATTATATATATATATATATATATATACTACTTATAATATATATATATAAATATATATTAATAGTATCTATATTATTATAATTATATTATATATATAATATATAGCATTATATATATATATTATTATTATATATATATATATTATATATATATATATATATATATTAATATATATATATATATATAATATATATATATATATATATATTAATATATATACTTATATTAATATATAATAAATATATCACCATCGCATATACGAAAACATTATTATACAGATATTAATATATATATATTATTATATTATATATATATATATATATATATATATTAACTTAATATTATATTTATTACTATATATATATAATATATATATTATATATATTTATATATATTACATCTTGCATCTTACCAAGTGAGCGTAACCTATGATAATCTATAAATATATCACTTGCGTATGACGATTATAATATTATATATATTAAATTATTAATATATACATATTATATATATTATATATTATATATATAATATTATTATATATATATTATTAAATAATAATTATTATATATATATATTATAGTATAAGATATATAGTAATATATATAATAGTATATAATATTAATAATATACTATATATACGATATAGATAATATACCTAGATTATATAATTAATATATATATATATATATAATCTATATATATATATATATATATATTATCTATAAATATATCACCACATTAAAACAATTATCAGATACCGTTATTCTATTGGGAATCTATATATATTATATATTAATATATTATTATATTATAATTTTATATAATTATATATATTAATATTATAATATATATATTAATATATAATATATTATATATATATATATTATATAATATGCATTCGGTGGTGATAATGTTCAATCTAATGGAGAAAATATCTCACATATAAGATATTTTTGAAACACTCTTATTAAAGAGTCTAAAATTCCATATAGTACCTTAGAGAGATAGAATCCATCCGTATATTTGTGACTCATCAATACACACAGACTCATCCTCGTGTGACTCATCTATACTTACAGACTCATCCTTATTACTAAGCAGTTAGTAGGATTTTAGATGGTTAAATTAGGAGCACTATCTCTTTAATTTATTATAAACTGTTTCATATTTCCCTCATATTGTACATGTTAACGCTTTCATTAAGCTCAGTGAATGAAGAGTCGGGAGAGTCACGGAGTATCGGAGTCGGAGTCGTAGTACGGAGTTCGAGTGAAGTCGGTAGTCGAGTCGGGAGTCTCAGAGCACCGTGAGAGAAATATCATAAGTAAAAAATAATATATTATATGGAGATGAAAGAAGCCCTTAAATCTGCTAAAAGTAAATATATTCCTTCTTCTAATTTATATAGTGATGCATTTTCAGACTAGTGGTAGCCCGAGCGGGCCGGATAAGCACTGAGCCGGAGCTAAGAGCTGGGGCCAGAGCCGGTAGTCGGTATACGCGGTTTATAGAAGCACACTACGCAGCTTTACTATTAATATTCGGTCTCTGATCTAGTTATATAACTAATACGTTTTCTCTCTTTTCAACTTCTAACTTTTAATATTGTCTAGTACTCTATATTTGTGTTTTCGTTCATACTATAAAGAACAATTAAGAATATTTACCTATATCTAGTCCATTATGGACTGGATAGGAGTAATCCCTGTACATATCTCTACATATATTATATATACTACACAATTCAGTGAACCTTTAAAATATTGTATAATCTAGTTCAAATATATTGTATCATTTTTATTCTTTCCTTGATGCTAAATAATTAAATAACTATATTATTTATAATCTACAAGGTGACAGGGTTCATATAATATCACTAAAAGCTCACTTATTTATATACATTTTTTCATATCTGATTATGTAATAATTCGCGTCAGGACTATAATTGGAATAACATAGCGCTATCGAAGATACATGCTTTTTCTTGAGAACTCTAGGAATAGTTCCCTCGTAGGTATTTAAATATTTAGGTAATTATTCGGACAGGTATAATTAACTATTAGTTACTATATGCGAACATAACTAGGGTTACCCAGGACTAAGACTATTGTAGATAACATATTAAATACGTTAACTCGACAAGAATATAGAGAGGGAGTGGGTACAGGGTTTTCATGGATAGGTGCTCCCACCCTAATTGGCTAGAAGTGTGTCGTAGGTGAAGTAGTATGGAGTTCAAACTAAACAAGGAGTATAAGGAACACACAGAGAGAAACATTAAGCAACTTCGAAATCCATGATAGGGCATGATCACTTCTGATATCTAATTAACTGCAGTAGTAACTAGCACATATGGGTCATGCAGTAGTCAGCATTGAGGACTAACTTCTTCGTGATTAGTCTAGTTCATCAGAAAGAGTATGATGTGTCTTGTCGGCAGGGGACCAGAATGACTTCTGTTGCTAATTATTATATCGACCAAGCGCATCGCAGCGCACGCTATACTTGAGCGGACGCTCGGCAGAAATTCTCAAGGATCGAAAGCGCTCAGGCCAATCATTTCACAAAATCTACTCAACACTCTATAACATATCTATCAATTTACTTATTATTTTTTTTGTTGTCAAATATACATGACGAACATTCAACAACAACGCACCGACAACCAGAAACATCATTAGAACATCACATATCAGAATGTCTGATATAATAAAATTAATTAAATCTGATTTTTTCTTTTATTTCCCGCATATGTACAACTACACACCACACACACACTCTCTCTCTCTCTCTTCTCTCTCTCTCTCCACACACTCTTTGTCTCATAACAATATCGTCTTTCTTATCATTTTTATTTTATATATATATATACGTACAACATTAACACATGTCTATACATAATCACATTAATACTGTACACACGTGATAAGTTTAATAAATCATATTTCCTAAATATATAAGTTCCTACATACTGTACATATACTATACTCCCACAAAATAACACAACACAACAATAATACACTATACGCTCATGCACATACACACATCTACACACTATAGCTACATACGCACGCACACACATACATCACATACACATCTTTATACAAAACGCATACATACATACACAATTACACATATAAATTATAACTTTGAAGTAATACTTTCTTCATACATATAGTACTTACATTCTATAGAAACAGATAAGTTTTACATATATACAATGCAAAGTCAGCCTATATCTAGTTATTACTTCTCGTTACATTAACATACGCAATAACATAAGATATAACTAACTATGGCATATATTAGACACTGCATCTTATCATTAACCATAGGTGAAATTTGTGTATGCTGGACAAGAGAGGAATGAGAGGCGGTTAGAGAGTTACGATTCTCATGAGTGACCTGTGGCATAGAGCTATTGTGGATTTTGTTTGTGTGAGTATTAGAATTCTAATGATTAAATTTAAGTTTGAAAAGGTCAAGGTATGAGTGGTTGTAACATCGTCCATCTGAAGGCGATATTGAGCAGAGGGCAACTTTCTGGGATAATCTGAATAATGTGTTGGGATGGGGTGAGTAGGAGCTTTATATTATTTGTCTTGAACTACTTAAATCGTTGGACAGGTGATCGAAAAAGGGATGGGATAACATGTGCATTTGAGGGAAAAAATGAGAATGGTAGGAAGATGATTAGCTTCTGTGAGGAACGAGAGGTGTGTGAGTGTGTACGTAATACATTCTTCGGGCACAAGAGTATTCATTAGTATACGTGAGTTGGGGTAGGTAGATATGCTATCGAAGTGAAAAGCATTACTGATTTTGTGTTGGTGAAGGAGATGTTGTAGCATTTGATGGATGATAAATCAGTGAGAGGGTTGGAGATGGAAATTTCAGATCATTTTGCTGTTTTATACAAGATTAGGTTAGTGGTATTGGTTTGGATGAAGAGGAAAGAGATAAGGAAGGAAGTGGGAAGAATTAAGAGTGAGAAATTAAGCGAACAAAGTAATAAGGAAAAGTATGTGAGAGCGCATGCAAATAAGTCAGTTGAATGTGAACATGATGCTGAACAAATCTGGACGTAAATGAATGAAGCCTTTGTTAGTACTGCAAGGAGTATGAAGATGTGCTAAAGTAGGAAGCAAGAATGTTAACAGTGAGTGGTGGAGTGAAGAGGTGATGTAAGCGGTTAAAAGTAAAAAAGATGCTTGGTTGAATGTGTTAAAAGCCATTGATGAGGTTTCAAAAGAAAGGTGTATGGAAATATATAAGGAGGAAAAAAGGAAGACTAACAGTTGCATACATAGGAGAAAAAAAATGGAGCAAATGACCCGTTTGGAAGGAGGAAGAATGGGGACTTGCAATTGAATAAGAAGCTCTTCTGTAATAGGGATGGTGATTTCCTGCCTGATGGATATGAAGAGAGTGTGGAGGAAAACCTTTGAAAATCTGCATAACACTAGAAATAATGATGAGGTGATAGTGAATGTGTGTGGGATTGATGGTTTCTGAAGAAATAGGTATTTTGAGAATGAGGTAATAGGTAGAGTAAGAGAGTTGAAGAATGGCAAATCTACGGGTGTAGATGGAATTTCTGGCGAAAGAATCAAGAGTGGAGGAGATTGTGATTGACTGGATATGGAAGTTGTATAACAAAGCGTTTATCGAGGGTATATTTCCGAAGGATTGGAGGAGAGCAGCAATAGTGTTATTACCCTTATATAAGGTCAAAAGGGATAAGGGAAATTGTAGGAACTCTAGGGGAATTGGATAATGGAATGTTGTATGAATATATATAAGTTACTCCTTTGGTTGGTTTGGTTGGTTGAAATAGTAATATAAACATAAGCCTTGCCAAATTTTCACAGCATCGGATTCTTTTCAATTTAGTTATGGAAGGCAAATGGTCAAAATATGATTCAAGGCAAATAATTTATATCTAAGCAATATTTACTCATACCAGTAATAACTTAAGGATTCTACTACCAAAATTTGTCCAATCCAAAACATAAATAACAAGAAAATATATTTCAAAAAGTCTTACAAATTTCATAGTTCACTAATGAGGAAATAAAACCAATGTAAAAGTGAGTAATCATTACCATAAAATTTTAAAACCAGAAATATGAACCAATTCTTTGAAAATTTTTACGTTTAATTCAACAAAAAAGAAATTTCTGAAACTAATTAACTTTAGAATAAATAAATAAATATAAAAAATTTCTATTAGGTGTTAGAAAGCTTTTTAAGTTGTTCCCTAATTTTGTGGACCATTTCTTCATTCTTCACAGTAACTTCTTCCCTCGTTTCAGTAAGTCGAATTTTCACAACTCCTTCTTCAATTTCGTTTTCACCAACAAGAATAACCAACGGAATTTGGTTTTCTTCTGCGTACTAAAAATAAAAATAATAAATATGAAGGTAATTTGTATTCCAGGTAAGAAGCAAACTCCTTCATTCACTTCATGGCTCTTAATTACAGACACACTGAAGTTTTAAATTACAATAACTTGGCATGATAAATCTACAACTACCTAAAATATAATATACCTATATATTAGGTTTAGAAAACGCACAAGACCGGTGCGTGGTATACTAATTAAGGTGCGGTGCGGCACACAATTTCAAGTGCACCGGTCAGGGAAATTCCGGTGCGTGGACAACAATACTATGTTTGAATATAAAAATTTACAATATATATATTTTCCCTTTCATAACCTTGTCAAAATCGAAATAAAATTTAGTAAAACTAACCTGAAGCTGATTAAGAAGTTTTGGATTGTTTTTATAACTTGTTTCTGCACATATTTGTTCATTATGCAATAAGGACAATAGCTTAAGTCTCTGCCGCAACATTCCTTTACACGGAGAAGCAACCATTACTTCTGTATGAGTAGAACGAATCTGTAAATAAAAAATAATAATTTAACTTTCTCTTTCTTTTGTTTTTTGTTTTTTTTTTGCAAGGAATAATAATTGTGAAGGAACGACATCATAAGAGGTCGAATAGTAGCATTTACTCAGGATCACAAAAAACAAAATATATATATATATATATATATATATATATATATATATATATATATATATATATATATATATATATATATATATATATATATATATATATATATATATATATATATATATATAAATCTATATACTAGCAAATATCCCTATCTATACTATATATATATATATATATATATCAGTGGCGGCTTTTGAGGGTAGGCAGAGTAGGCAACGCCTACTTGTCTTAGTGAACCAAAAAAAATATTAAAAGTCAGCATATATATATATATATATATATATATATATATATATATATATATATATATATATATATATATATATATATATATATATATATATATATATATATATATATATATATGTTTGCTTCTTTTGGAGGTATGGAGCAATCTACTAAAATTTCAACTTGATTCCCTTTTTAATATAGCGATCAGTGGCAACTGTTACTTCTCTGAGTCAAAAAAATAATTCCGTTTTCAGCAAAGCTAGGCGAACTCTGTATATGCCTGCCGACTCTAGTAGCAGTCGTTTTGAAAAAAAAATTCCAATATATATATATATATATATATATATATATATATATATATATATATATATATATATATATATATATATATATATATATATATATATATATATATATATATATATATATATATATATATATATATATATATATATATATATATATATATATATATATTTCTTTCTTCTTTCACCTTCCTCTGCTGAATTGGAAGTAAGGTGCGCTACAAGCACCGGAAAAGAAAAGCAGTAGGAGAACATGACCAAACGTCGAAACCCAGCCTTGCCGCCCCCTCTGTACCATTAATTAGTAGGAGCTCGTCACAGACAGAAAATCCACCCTAGGGCATCATGGACTGCGACGGACCTCACTATGGTAAATCGTCAATGTGGGTTCATTCCCTGGCCCAGGTGGGCCACAACCGTACCCCATACAAAACCCCGCCATTCTCTCCCATCGCACCTTTATTCTCGACTCTGCCAAACTCACATTTCTCTGCTTCAGACATTCGTTCACCGACTCAATCCACTGCTCTTCGGTCTCCCAGCCGGGTCGGTTCCCAACACACTCTCCACTATACATCCACTTAACCACAACCGACTATCATTCATCCTTTCACATGACCAAACCATCTCAACATACTTTCATTTTATTCTCTCATTTACCCCTTTCTTCACACCACACAACTCTACTCTAATACGTTCATTCCTCACTTTATTAATTCTTCTCACACCTAGCATGCCCCTAAGATTGTCCATCTGAACACGATGAACTTTAGACTCTTATTCCAGACCATGATCTCACTACTACTATAAAATAACACAGGTAACAACACCCTCATGTAAGCTCACTCAAGACTTAGTCAATTTACATTCACCAACGATTTATTACCAGCCACCTTCTACCATTCACAACTTTCCCTACATCTGCATCATCCGTTCCCCTTCTCATCCAATATATACTAAATATTTAAACTCAGACACTTGTTCCAGCTGCTCATCATCTAACATAACTTCACACTGAGGACTGTCCTCACTCACAACCATAACCTTACTCTTATCTACGTTTACTTTCAAACCCCTCCTTTTACATACCCTGCCAAATCTCTCTACCCAATCCTATCAAACTCTCTTAGATTCGCGTGATATAATGGTCATATAATAGGTAGGGCACCCTCCACTCATCTCCATTCTCCATCATTCTAACACCATTTCCTGCCATCCCCACCTCGAATTCTTTCATAACCCCATCCATATACAAATTGAATAACCAAGGAGACATAACACAACCCTGTCTCACTCCGCTATTAATCCTAAACCAATCACCATTGATCACCATTTATTCTTACACTTCACTATCGTCATACTTGCAGTTTCAGAAAACTACCACCAACACCATATATCACTAATACCTGCCATAAAGCTTCCTTATTAACTCTATCATACGCCTGTAGCAAATCCATAAAACCTAAATACAATTTATTCTTCTTCTCCCTCATTTTCTCAATCATT
>JABUQX010109775.1:20000-61999 GCA_015478945.1 Trachelipus rathkii
CGGATCATTATATTGTTTTATGTAAATTAAGTTAGTGGGGCTTGGATGGAGAAGAAGACGAAAGGAAGTAGGTAAAATTAAGAGTGAGAAGTTAAGTGAACAAGACAAAAAGGATAAGTATGTAAGAGCGCTCGCTAGTAAAACGGTTGAATGTGAACAAGTTGATACTGAACAAATCTGGGGGCAAATGAAGGAAGCAATTGTTAGTAGTGCAAAGGAAGTATGTGGATGTGCTAAAGTAGGAAGTAAGAATGTTAACAGTGAGAATGGTGGAATGAAGAGGTGATGAAAGCGGTTAAAAGGTAAAAAGCGGTTGAATGTACTTAAAGCAAATGATGAAGACTCAAAAGAAAGATGCTTGAATTATATAAAGAGAAAAAAAAAAAACTAAAGGTGCATACGTAGGAGAAAACAAAGAGGTAAATGAACAGTTTGGAAGGAGGATGAATGAGGACTTACAAGGGAATAGGAAGCTCTTCTGGAAGGAAGCGCGAAAGGTTAAGAATGAGAATAAGGGGAATCTGCTTAGAATAATGAATAAGGGATGGTGCTTTTGTAACTGATGAAATAGTGTGAGGGGAGTGTGGAAGAACACTTCCAAAATCTGCAATATTGGCCGGAATGAAGAGGTGATAGTGAATGTGTGGGTTTGATGGTGCAAGAAGAATAGGTATTTTGGGGATGAGGTTATTAGTAAGGAGGAGGTAATGGGTAGAGTGAAAAAGTTGAAGAATGGTAAATCTGCAGGTATAGATGAAATTACTGGTGAAATGATCAAGGACGGAGGCGAGATGGTGATTGATTGGATTTGGAAGTTGTGTAATAAAGCGTTTATGGAGGGTATAGTTCCAAGGGATTGGAGGAGAGCATTAATAGTACCCTTATATAAGGGTAAGGGAGAGAGAGAGAAAAGGGGAATTTCTGTAGAAATTATAGGGAATTAGTCTATTGAGTGTTGTAGGAAATATATGCTGGTATTTTGGTCGAAAGAGTGCGTCGAGTGACTGAAGGACTGATTGGTGAAGAACAAGGTGCGTTTAGAAGTGGTAGAGGATGTGTGGATCAAATCTTTACATTGAAACAAATGATTGAGAAAATGAGGGAGAAGAAGAATAAATTGTATTTAGGTTTTATGGTTTTGCAACAGGCGTATGATAGAGTTAATAGGGAAGGTTTATGGCAGGTATTAGTGATATATGGTGTTGGTGGTAGGCTTCTGAATGGAATCAAAAGTATGTATGACGATAGTGAAGCGTGTGTAAGAATAAATGGTGTCAATGGTGAGTGGTTTAGGATTAATAGCGGAGTAAGACAGGGTTGTGTTATGTCTCCTTGGTTATTCAATTTGTATATGGATGGGGTTATGAAAGAATTCGAGGTGGGGATGGCAGGTAATGGTGTTAGAATGGTGGAGAATGGAGATGAGTGGAGGGTGCCCTACCTATTATATGCGGATGATTTGGTTCTGTGGTGAATCTGAAGAGAGTTTGAGAGGATTGGTAGAGAGATTTGGCAGGGTGTGTAAAAGGAGGGGCTTGAAAGTAAACGTGGATAAGAGTAAGGTTATGGTTGTGAGTGAGGACACTCCTCAGTGTGAAGTTATGTTAGATGGTGAGCAGCTGGAACAAGTGTCTGAGTTTAAATATTTAGGGTATATGTTGGATGAAAAGGGAACGGACGATGCAGAGTGTAGTAGGAAAGTTGTGAATGGCAGGAAGGTGGCTGGTGCAATTAAATCGTTGGTGAATGTAAAGGGACTAAGTCTTGAGTGTGCTAGGGTTTTACATGAGGGTATGTTGTTACCTGTGTTATTGTATAGTAGTGAGACTATGGTCTGGAATAAGAAGTATAGATCTAAAGTTCAATGTGTTCAGATGGACAATCTTAGGGGTGTGTGCTAGGTGTGAGAAGAATTGATAAGTGAGGGACGCATTAGAGAGTGGTGTGGTGTGAAAAAAGGGGTAAATAGAAATAAATGAATGTTTGGGGTTTGGTTTGGTAAGATGGAAGGGAAGAATGATAGTCGGTTGGTGAGGGGATGTATGGTGGGGAGTGTGTTGGGAATCGGCCGGCTGGGACAGGCGAAAGAGTGGATTGAGTAAGTAAAGAATGTCCGAAGGAAAAAAATGTGAGTTTGGCAAAGGAGAGAAGAAAGGTGCATAACAGGAGTGAATGGCGGGGTTTTGTGAGGGGGGTATGGTTGTGGCCCACCTGGGCCAAAGGGATGAACCCTTACATTGACGATCTACCATAGTGAGGGGTCCGTCGCTGTCCCATAACTCTGGGGTGGATTTTCTGACTGCGATGAGTTCCCACTAATTGGTACTGAGGGGCGGTAAGGCTGGGCTTTCTTTTCGACTTGTGTCATGTTCTTCTAATGCTTTTCTTTTCCGATGCCCGTCGCGCACCTTACTCGCAATATTGAAGGAAGATGAAGAAGAAGAAGAAGAAGATATATATATATATATATATATATATATATATATATATATATATATATATATATATATATATATATACTCTTATATATATATATATATATATATATATATATATATATATATATATATATATATAGAGTTTTTAAATTTGTAAATAGTTTTCAATTAATCGCCATCGTCATCGGCAAATTTGCTCTAATCGTCATCGGCAAAAATTTTCATAATCGTCCATCACTAATATATATATATATATATATATATATATATATATATATATATATATATATATATATATATATATATATATATATATATATATATATATATATATATATATATATATATATATATATATATATATATATATATATATATATATATATATATATATATATGTAAGAGTTTTTTAGAAAATATTAGAAAAAATTAGATAAGAAAAATAATTACATTTACAAGTTAAATAAATATATATTCTTGAGCTTTCGTTCCTAAGCTGGAACCTCCTTCAGAAGAAGTATATTATAAACTAACATATGAAAAAAGTAAAAATTATTTAGTTATGTAATATTTTAAAGATTGGATAATTTAATTTTTTTTAAAAATTGTGTGGTGCTCAGAATATTATTTTGTATTGTGTCTGTTATAATCGCCTTTTGTTTATTGAAATTATTTGAATTGATGATACAGAAGGATTCAATGAGTTTTCGTTTTTGTAGATTTTGTACATGTAAAATAGGTGTCATTTGGTTAATGTTAATGGAATGATTATAGGTAGAGCGATGGAGTGTCAGGGAAGAATTTTGATTGTCGTGTAGAAGGTCATGTTTGTGTTGATAAAGGCGGCGTGTAACATCATGGGTTTCACCTATTTTACATGTACAAAATCTTTGGAATTTTGTAAACACACTGGGAGAGTTCCGCAGGAGGGATGGGTTGATAAGTGATAAATCAACCCATCCCTTCTGCGGAACTCTCCCAGTGTGTTTACAAAATTCAAGTAGCAACCTTTGCAAACATGGCCTTCCCGGTGTACCATCTTCGTATGTCATTCCCGTGCTTTATTGGCAAATGACTGAATCTGCAACGAAACTCGTGAGATCTGCCGTCATCGAACTCAAGTATTTCAGCCAGGCATTGCCAACTGAACAAACAAATATTATTCTGGGCTCACACATTACAAAAATTAAGTATCAATCTTGAAATATTGCATGGCTTTAAATGGTTTTACTTTCATATGGTTATAATGCCGCTGAAGGAGGTTCCAGCTTAGAACAACCAAACTGTATTTATTTAACTGTAAATGTGTTATTTTTCTTAACTTCGCTGTCTCGTAAGACCCCTCCCTGATAAACCGCTACTAGATCATTGCTTTAACTACACACACACGCATATATATATATATATATATATATATATATATATATATATATATATATATATATATATAACTATATATATATATATATATATATATATATATATATATATATATATATATATATATATATATATATATATATATATATATATATATATATATATAAAGATAGGGTGACTTTGCATTAAGCACAAACCAAACCGTTCATGAAGTCAGTAAAGTTTTTAGTCCAAAAGCGTCTTTTTATATTTGACGATTGCAGTGAAACTAGGTGTTCCGATTATGTTAAATTGTGGAAATTTGAGACAAAATAAGCAACAAACAATTTTATCGACGTAAACGGATTTATTTTAAGTGAAGCAGTTATTTAGCAACGGAAATTGTGGATATAGCTACGAAGACATCGCAAATTAAGTTATAACTCAAAAGTCCCGTGTAACGGGTAAGCAAAAGCATAAGTTTTGTTTAAAGTTTAAACTAAAGTAGTATCTTGCCAATCATTTGTTATACGAAGCATCTGACAAGATATAAAGAAGCAGAGCGAATGGAAACTTAAAATGTAAAGTTAAGTAGGAGCGTAACATTAGTTGGTCGAGTATAAAGCTTAGAACTAAAGACCAGAGTCTGGTGTACGTAGTTGGAAAGCAAGACGATATTATGCAGTTATTGCGAGAGTAAATGAAAAAACAAATTGGAGATGTGATAAGCTATCGTGGCATATAGTCGGGATGACGATTTCGTGTATTCCGCTTATCATTATCGCCATCATCGTTACCATTATTATTTTAGTTATCATTATAGTCGTAACATTATTAATAATTTCATCATTAGTATCGTTATCATCATTATTACCGTTACCATACTTACTATTATTATTATGCTGTAGCTATTGCCATTATTATTATTATTATTATTATTATTATTATTATTATTATTTTATCTCTTGCGACTTCTATTATTATTATTACTATTATTGATGTAGCTATTCCTATTATTATTATTAGTTGTTGATATGTAGCTATTATTATTATTATTATTATTACTGGTATTATTATTATTATTATTGGAATTATTATTATTATTATTATTATTATTATTATTATTATTATTATTATTATTATTGTTATTGTTATTATTATTATTATTATTATTATTATTATTATTATTATTATTATTATCCTTGCAAAGCTGGAGTTTTGGTAATGAAGGTCTTCTCTACCAATCATTGTCTGCATCATATGCTTTTTTTTTCTTTTTTTCTTTTTTGTAAATAACCATGTATTCGTTATTCTTTTCAATTATTATGTATTAATAAAGTTATCTCCTAAAGGTAATTGTTAATTCAGTTCATGTATGCATCAATTTAATTATTTATTTTTTGGTAAATTGTGTATGGTCTTAGTATTAATTGGTTGTTTCGGAACTTTAATTCACTGAAGCAAGCATTCAACAAATTTCCTTAGTTTGTCACCCGTTATAGACCCTTTTGGTGTTGGATAGGTGTTAGGATAGAGTAGTCAATGTGCGTCGTGTTTACAAGGAATTGTTTTGGGAGAAGGTGGGCCACCTTCTGGTAGGGGAGTGTGTTAGGTTGGGCAACTTACACCACTCTCTCTTTTCCAGATGGTTGGGCAGGCTGCGCAGGCATGACAAAGAAGTAGAAGAGGGAAGACGATAACGGATGGATAAGTATGAAGGTGGAGCAGTACTCTATCTATGGATGAGTACGCGGTCTGGGGATGCCTGGCCGGGTACTCCTCGCTATTAATTTCTAATGAGATGTTGCTTCTGAAATTGCAGATTGTCAATTATAAAATTGGATATTGTTTATAAAATCTGATATCATAATATAAATCGTGATGGCTGATTTCTTTAAATCTGAATTAGTATTCTCGTTATAAATTATTATAAGACAAGGTAGTCATTGAATATTGTTGCCCAAGATAGTGAAATATATTCCATCGAAAGTCTATAGGTATTAGGGTAAGTGCTGAGATAGAAAGTGAAGGAGAGATGAAATGTTGGGAGATTTGAATGGTGGAGATTTATAGGGTATGAAATAACACAGTATGTTTTCAGCTTCCGGGTTAAGACTCATTTCCTATTACAGTCTCAAACACAATCATCCTCACGGATTTTGAACTGTGTCAGGGTGATTGCATTATCTTTTCCTCCTCTCCAACTCCAATTCGATCCAGCTCATGTAAAAAAAACTGTAGCAATTGATATCGCCGACCACCTATTTCTTGTCCAACGCCAGATAACATCCTGTGCAGCTCAAAACTTAAGTTGTTAAGGGATAGGGATATATCACATATATCGATACTCTTTTCTCTCCTCGGTAAGGATATTACTTGGGATACTAATATATTTATATATATATATATTAGTCATCCCCGCCATATAAATATATTTATATCCAATTGACATTGATCAATGTATATGGTATTCATTTCATAATTGTCTATATTCCCAAATGTGTCTTTCCTGATTGTGACCTATACGCTGAACGTACCTTTATTCCATGTGATAACGGTATTATTGAATCATTATTAACCTTGATATTAATTATATTTAATCATAATTTAAAGAACAAATTATTTTCATACTGATTTTTTATATTTTTGTAATAAGAAAACTGATTGCGTGTCTGATTGTAAATAGTTTCCTTGTGATCATTGATATTAGGCTAAACGAATTATAAAATAGGGAACTTCTGACTTTCTGTCAGGTGCTCTGTTGTTAAGGAGAGAGTTCAAGCTGTCATCGCCCTGAACTTTACAAATTCTTCCAAGGTAATAACATCTTTCGCTAGGTAGAGTGGATTAAGTAAAAGCAGGGTCTCTCGCCCTTACAATGTTGTTACTGTTGATAATGTAAAGTAGCAAAACTTTGGTGTGAAATAAGAGCTATGGAGCTAAGATTCAGTCTGTTCAGAAAGATAATTTTATTGGCGTGTTAGGTGTTAGAAAAATTGATAAAACGAGGAATGAGCTTGCTAAGGAGCTGTATCCTGTGAAGAAAAGAGTGAATGTGAGAATAAACGAGTGTATTATGATGGTTTGGTTATATGAAAAAGATAGTCGATTGGTTAAGCGGGTGCTTAGAGGTGAGTGTATTGGGAATCCAGCCGATGAGAGACCTAAGAAAAGGTGGACCGAGTCAGTAAAAGTGACTGAGGAAAGGAATGAGAATTTAACAGAAGCGATAGGATTGGTACATAAATAGTATAGTGTTTAGTGAGGTCATAGTTGTGGGCTTGGATCAGGTGATGAAAACGGACATTAACGAGATACAACAGTGGGGGTCTGTCGCGGTGTTGTAAAGATCTGGGGTGGATTTTGACTACGACGGGCTCGCGTTTAAGAGTATGAAGGGAGGGTATGGGGGGGGCCTTTCTTATAAATAAAGAAAAAGAAAAAAAAGAAAAATAAAGAAAAGTAACAATAAAGAAAAAGAAAATAAAGGAAAGGAAAAAAGAAAAATGATAGAAAGTAAAGAAACAAAAATAATAAAAATCTTACCTTGCCTTCATTCGCCTTCTGTTTTCGTCTCATGTGTTTAGAATTACAATACTATTGCCCTTATCACTTCTAGTTATGACTATGTTTTTATTTTTTTGAAGGTTATGTAATGTGTGGTAAAAGATTTCGGGTATTTGTCTCCTCCGACAACACTACCAAACAGTCCCATCCGGAGAATGATTCTCAGTGAGCACAGCCTCATATATAACACCTACGGTAAAATTTATTTATTTAATAATAGCACAAAACTCGAATACACAAGAGGTTTAAAAAATTAAAAAATATGTACCTGTGTAGTAGTCAAGACCTCTGGCAAGACTCATATCAAAAACTACATTAGAATCACACTCAAGACATTTAATATAATCGAAAAGTAGATTTAGATCCGCAAGTCCTTCCTACACAAGAAATAAGATACAAAATAAAAAAAAATAAAAATGTAGGTGTTAAAATATTTTGAAGCACAAAATGATGAGCAAACAAACCTGAGCGACTTTAGATTTTGACAACGCTTTATCACTCTGCAGTTTAAGAATTAAATCTTCTCGACCATGCATCTTAACATACTCGCCAATTTTATCTGCAACACTTTCGCCTAAGCCTTTCTCTTCCACCATCTCCTTCTTTACTTCTTCCCAAGTCATTTTATCAAGTTTATCAACTGCAGAACAAATTGATCTGAACTTTTCAGTAGGAACTCCACAAGAGGCAAATACACCATCAAGCACTTTCCTGTGGTTAACCTGAATGTAAATGCAATTTAATAACAAATGAGAAAATTATTAATACAAATATTTTTTTTAATCTGTTGCTACCGAACCACTGTTCCATCTAATGGGGGTTCATTGAATACCGCAGAAGGCTCTTGGTCAGGGGATAGTGAGTTATGTGTTTTTTCCCTAACCAGGTTTATTAGAGTGCAAAGATTATATTTACAGAGATCTCAACAAATGGCCTCTACTTCTCAAATGAAGAATAATTTATATTTTATTTGTATGGATAAGTGGCCATTTTCAAGATTAACTATTACTTTGTGGTTAGAGCCATTCAAGATACTAGTCACTTTGGAAATTATATGATTGTGACCGTTCTGTGAAATCTTTTGTTTCTAACTTTCTAATCACATGGGAAAAGAGAATGGCAAAGTTACTGATACTCCTTTCATTACAAGATTTATATTATCCATTAAATTCAAAGAATGGCAGTCAGTACTACTATAATAGAAAAAGGAAAAGAAAAGAAGTAGGCATTGCTACTATCACTATACCATTAAAATAACTATTTAATTGACTAAGCCGATATTCATGATTCCTTAGTGTAAAAACAGCAATTATCAGAGATCATGAAACTGATTGAATACCAAAAACAAACCTTAATAGTAAAGTGTCCCAAATCAAGCTTTGTGAGCACTTGATGGGTAAGATGAATGCATTCAGCGTCAGGAACCATCGGATCGTACTGACCAGCAATATCGAAATCACATTGATAAAATTCACGGTACCGACCTGTCAAGTATTATACTGTATTATTATTTTTAATAAAAAAAAGCATATATATTTTGACATCTTTTGCTACAAATATATATATATATATTATACTATATATTATATATACTATATTATTTTATTTTATTATATATTATATATTTTTATATTTATTTAGTATTTATTTTTATATATTATATTATTATTGTATATATATAGGGTAATATATATAATATATATATAGTTATATATATGTGTATTTTTTATATTAATTTTTTATATTTGTTTATATAATATTATTATTATTTTGTATATATTATATGTAGTTTTATATATTTATTTACGATTGATATATATATGTATATATATATATATTATATATATATATATATATTGGGTTTCATTAATAAAAAACAAAAAAGTTTCACAGTACTAAAAAACAAATTTAAAAAGTTAACCATTAAAATCAATATAAAACAGGCTAACAGTCATATCGAATGAAAAATGTTAGAAAAAGACTTTTAAAAAATAATTCTATAGGAGGCGTACCTCTGGTAACGGCCGGACTGTCACGTCTGTAAACCCCTCCTTGTTGCAAAATATATGGGGGGATTTGTCTTCCTTGAATATGATATCTCTTAATGTTAGAAATTTTGTTCATTGCTAAGTACCTCGCAAAAGGTACAGTGAGATCGTACCGCATTGAGAGTATTTCGCCACCTTGATTTTCAAGGTCGTAAATTAATTTGGAATCTTCACCGTACTTTCCAGTTAACACTTCCTAATAATAATAATAATAATAATAATAATAATAATAATAATAATAATAATAATAATAATAATCATTAATATTCCTTTGTAATTCTCAATTGAAGATTCTCCCTTTCAAGTGATTCCTTTTTCATAAAACCATCTTTTTATTTTAGTTCAATTAATAACTTCAATCTTTCTCTACAACAGCTTCACCACTTCTATACTTACCCTTTTTTCCTCTCTCTAACTTAAACTCCTTCAAGTAGTGCACATTTTGCGAAAATCTCATATTTTCAACATTTACTTTTACAAATCTCCTTAATAGTCCAATTTGTTCAACATTTCGCTTTTTCTTCCTAGTTTAATTCAATTGTGGCTTCGTATTTTGAATCCAACTTTCTTTCCATAATTACTGAAAATCCTTTATTTATTCTTATATTAATTATAGTAACACACAGCATCCTTTTATCTATTTTATTTAGGTATGAAAATACATATATTGACTTCACTTTACATTAAATGCTATTATTCCCTTTGTTTTTTCATAAAAATACTTCATACAAATGACCGTTGAGATGGAGTAAAACCATTAATAGCAATTTATGAAAGGTATGTCATGTCATATTTTGTTTTGAATCCCTGTAGTGTAATGTAACATGTCTAAAACAAATGAGAATGAAATAAAAGCGTACATAAGTAAAACTCAAACTAAACAATAGTAAACCACCACTAACCTTTAATTCAAACACCGGAGTTTCAATCTCTACTGCTCCATGAAGCTGGAATAGCTCAACAATAATATTGAATACCTAATATATATATATATATATATATATTATATATAATATATTATTATATTAATATAACTATATATATATATATATATATATATATATATATTATTAATATATAATATATATATATATATATATAAATATAAAATATAAATATAAATATAATAAATAATAATAATAATAATAATAATAATAATAATAATAATAATAATAATAATAATAATAATAATAATAATAATAATAATAATAATAATAATAATAATAATAATAATGGTCATGTAATAATGATATCAATGATAGTAATTAATGATGATAATAATAGTAATGATAATGATGTGTATTAATATAATATAATAGATAATAATAATATACATAATAATATAATAATAATAATGATGGTGATAATAATGATAGTGATAGTAATGAAGTGATAATACTTAATAATTATAGTGATATTTATATTTGTATATATATGTTGTGCATGTGTATATTTATTTAGGTATGTATATGTATTTATGTATAGTGTTTTTTTTTTAAAATATATTGTATTTATTTATATAAAAAAGCGCCCGATAGCTCAGTGTTAGACGCACTCGCCTCACAAAGCGAGGGTCCCGGTTTCGACTGGTCGGGTGGGGAATGTGAGCTTTCTCCCCTTGGGCTTGGGCTTCGTGCCTGCCTCGGACGGTAAATGAGTAAACCTCCTCCTTGATTAGGGCTCTGCCCGTGAGTAACGGTGTTTATCTCTGTAAAAAAAAACAAAAAAAAAAAAAAAAAAATTATATATATATATTATATATATATACATATATATATATTAATATATATATATATATATATAATTATATATATTAATTATATATATATATATATATATATATATATATATATATACTATATATATATTATAATATATATATATTATTTTAACAATGAATTTTTTGTTAACAGATATATGAAAAGGAAAATTAGAGATATCTATTTCTCCTTTTCATTATCAGTTTATCTTCAATCCGAAGACTTTCAGATAAATTTTATATCACTATTTTCTTTCTTCTATATTTATTTTTTTCCTCACGTAGGTTCAAAATCGTTATCACACTTTCAAAGTTCGCATTTTATTAAATTTTGTTATTTGCTTCAGACTCTCTTATTTTTTTTTCATAAACTCTGATATCAAAATCTGAAGTCCAAATCCCCTCCACCTCTCCCGCGTCCTCCTCGACCCCAAAAGTAATTCCTTTAGATTTCCCAAAATCATTATTTCTTAAGCAATGGTACCGATAAGTTGTTTTATAAAATCGGTTTCCTCTTAGTGATTTTTCTGGTAAGTCTATATTTGATTTTATACATTTTATTCTTCCACACGACTTTTACATTTCGGTCGTAAATATTTTAGTTTAACAGTTTGGTATTATAGAAATTTCGTCCACAAAAGTACTTCGTTGGAATATTTGATTTTTTTTTAAATTTCCTTTTTATTTTTTTTAGAATTTTCAAAGTTTTATTTTCTTTATTTAATTTTAAAGACACAGTGAGATTTGGTTTATAAGTTTTCCGTTACTACAGGAACTAGACAACGTTAACCAAACTAATTTTTTTAATATTTTTCTTCTTGCGTTTCCCCCAGCACTTTAGATAAACTTTCTCACGAGCGTTATTTTCAAAGTGAATAAATTCATGCACATTTTTTTTTACCACTTAATTACTTTTATATTTTTGCACCTACCTCCCTTTAGTAGTGACCCACTAATTTTCACTCTACTCTTATGTCAATTTATATATGTATTCTTTTTTTCTTTGTTGTCATCTACAAAGCTAAATCCTTTCCATTTGTATCTAAACTTTTAATATAAAGTTTTTTTTTGGTGAATATTTCCTGGCCTTTTTAAGCTTTTATACGCGATATTTCCCTACTAATCTTAAGAGTGAGGCCCTAATTTCTAATAGCCATAAGAACCACATTATTGTCTTCCCACGAATAATAATAATAATAATAATAATAATAATAATAATAATAATAATAATAATAATAATAATAATAATAACGCCAGCGAAAATGATATTAATAATAATAATAATAATAATAATAATAACGCCAGCGAAAATGATATTAATAATAATAATAATACTAATGGAAAAATTAATTATTGCACTCGATCTTGGACTTCGCGCGTATATTTTATTTAGTGTTATAGTTTCATATTTCTTTTTAATTGTTGCACCCCTTTTAAACACCCTTTGTGACCCAAAGACTATATCGCTATTTCCTCCCGTATTTTTTTATTATCGTTTAATGTAATCAAAGCTCCTCACCCTCGTTTTTTTTTTTTTTTTTGAACATACTAACTTGCTATTGGAATTCTTAACAATAAAATTTACACAACCACCTACACTATACGCTTCAACTACCAGAACCACTCAACTTACAATTTATTTTTAGTTATAAAAGTTATATAAATATTTTTATATAATCTTGGCTCCGTTTTTTTTAAATTCTTTGCATCAATTTTCATCGGACCAAGATGTTAAAATTCATTTTTATTTTTGTTTAAAATTTGGTACACTTTTTGAAATTTATTACCTTAATGTGGTTTCTCAAGAAAATTTGTTTAACATTTTTGTACCTTAATGCTCAAGAATAGATACTTTTATTTCATTTATTTTTAAAGTTAAAAGCAACTTACTTTGTCATAACTTTCTAAGAAAATTTGTTTAAATGTATCAACCCAAGTAGAGATTTTATTTCATTTTTAATTTTAAAGTTCACAGCGTCATATTTTGTCAAAAATTTTTAAGAAAAATTAGCTTAAAATTTTATTGCTATAATACTTATCTATTTGAATGAATAATGTTAAATTTTTGTTTGAAATTCAGGTCCTTAATGTATTTTGGAAAAAAGGGACACTTATTTTTAAATTTAAATTGTCAATGCTTTGTAAATTTAAAGTGACATAACTTATGTCATTTATTTTGAGAACACTCTCTTAAATATTTTTACTGTAATAATTCTCTTATACAACGTTTAACTTATTTTTTTTACTGTCTGCCGCACGTTGGTTTTTTTTATTTATTATATTTTTTATTCTTGTTTTAGGCAACCTTTTTTTGTTAGTGGACCTTCTTTATTTATGGCGGACTTTTATAGCGGAACTATTACCTGGAATAATATATCTAAGCAAAATTTATTGAATTTAACATTTCCGTTGAATGATTTTGTATAATAAACTTGAGAAGCAGCAGATAGCGACTTTTACTATCCCAAGGCTTTTACCTAAAACATCGCCCACAAGCAAGAGATTTGGGCGAAAGTAGCAACCTTGTACCAGCGAAGGTCTTTGGGCGAAATATATATATATATATATATATATATATATATATATATATATATATATATATAAATATATATAATATATATATATATATATATATATTACTATATATAATATATATATATATTATATATGGCTTAGAAAAATGTATTTCATTAACAGCAAAATATAATTTTTAAAATCAGATATCTCAAAAACTACAATAGCTAAAGGGAAAAGGAATACATTTTTGGAATGCTGGTCCAATTTTATGCGGGAAAATGTAAAAAAAAAAAAAATCATCAAAAACTACAATAGCTACAGCCAAAGGAATACATTTTTTGAATCCTTGTAAAATTTTTAGTTAGGAAAATTAATAAAAACAAAATAACTAATAATAATTAAAAAAAATATATTAATTGGCTATTTTCTTTTTAGGAGCAGGGGACATAATATATATATATATATATATTTATATATATATTATATATATTATATATATATATATATATAATACTATAATATATATATATTATATATATATATATATATATATATAGTATATATATTATTTGGTAAGGTATTACACGGCATGTAGGGGGCTCGAGCCGACGGGGAACACGGGGGGGACGTTTCCATACCCCGTAGGGGGAGGGGCGGAGGAACCCCCGCGACACCCAAATACCAAAGAGCGGGGGTTCCGGAGACCCTCCCCGGAGGGGGGAATATAGTCCTACCCCGTAAGTTCCCGGAAAGGCCCGAGGAGACCCAGAACTCCTGCATCGGTGGCGGTATACCCTTGGGGTATTTATTAGTAAAAACAATAAAAAAATAAGCAAATTAATATTATATTTTTTGAGAACTTTTTTTTTTTTTTTTTTTTTTTTTTTTTTTTTTTTTAAACATTTTCCGGACTAAAATTGGACCAGCATTCCCGCAATGTATT
The DNA here is from genome assembly GCA_015478945.1 of Trachelipus rathkii. Classification (NCBI taxonomy): domain Eukaryota; kingdom Metazoa; phylum Arthropoda; class Malacostraca; order Isopoda; family Trachelipodidae; genus Trachelipus; species Trachelipus rathkii. The sequence goes on from JABUQX010109775.1 coordinate 34,632, forward strand.
CCTTTTCCCTGGTAGCTATTGTAGTTTTTGAAATATGAGATAATAAGTATAAGAAATTTTTGCTGTTAATGATATGTGATATTATTACACTTTCTTCTCTTATTATATATATATATATACTAATATATATATTATTTGTTATTATTTTTTTTTTTTTAGTGTTATATTATATTTTTTTTATATTTTTAGTTATTATAGTTATTTATTTATTGGTATTTTTATTTTGGTTATTTTTATTTATTATTATAGGGTGGTTATTGTTTTTTTCTGATGATAATTTATATATTTATATTTGATTATCAATGGATTTCTTTACGTTTTTTTTTTTTTTGTATTATTTTATATTTTTATATTATTTTTTATGATTTGTTTTTATATATTTAATTTTTTCAACTTTATATTTATTTGTTATATATTTTGTTATAATTTTTTTTTTAAATTATGTTATTTTTTGGTTTTTATATATTATTTATTTATATATTTATATTTATTTATTTTAGGGAGTGTCCCGGAACCTTATTTTATCGAATTTTTTTTAAATTGTTTACTCGTGTTTTCCGGCGGTAGCTTTCCACTTTTTCAAATGTGTCTAAAAAATTCAGTAAAACTGATTTTATACAATTTACTCTGTTATGTTTCTGCATAAAAACTAATACTATTGAAATCTGATCAGTTACGATTATTGATGTAATAAACTTCACGAAACGAAAGAAATTTTTCTCTAAAGTAAAGCGTTTTTAGTGAACGGTAGTTCCATCTGGATACCAATTCACACTAATCTTTTTTTGGTTTTTAAAACAATGGTTACATATCGTGGATTTGCCCTGATGTTGTTCGGATATCCGATAAATTTGAGATTTGTATCAAATTTTGGATCACACAATTCTAAATAAATTTTGCATCTTCATTCTAACTATTGTAAATTAATGAGACTAAAAAGTACGTAGCTTTATTTCAGTTTTCTTAAAGTTAACACAAAAGGTTTATCAACAATTCACAAATATGTATTTCTTTTCCTCAAGTTAAAATATAAGTTTTTATGTTTTTTTTTTTTTTAAGCATGAAGAGTGTAAGACCGTTTCGTGTTTGTCATTTGGGACATTTATAAGCTGTTGACTCCGTTAATATTAGGTTAGGGTTATTCAGGTTAAGTTTGGTTAGGTTAGGTTAAGTTAGGTTATTTTAGGTTAGGTTATTTTAGGTTAGGTTATGTTAGATTAGGTTAGGTTACCCAAAAATTTAATGTATTTACCCTAAAATTATTAAAATAACGATACATTAATTATTGATTTTCGCTCCTGGAGTCAACAACTTATAAATAGCCGTCATTTGTGCTTACGCTCGTTAAGAAATGCTTACCCAGTTGTAGCACGAATTTTGTGCATAAACCATTGCGATTTCTCATAAAAGTTACCTTTGTTTACAAAAATTGGAATCAGCTGTTGCGATGGAGCACGTGGTTTTTGAATAAACAAATAAAAAATAACAAATGATTTATATTACAAATAATTGATCAACTATTGTGATGGGAGTTTATCGATTTAGAAGAAATTTGATCTAAAGTTAATTTTATTGAATGAACCATTCGAAATTCAAACGGGTCTACACGCCGCTAATCTATGGTTTGTTTAACATTTTTTTTCGTAAAAGAGGCTAAATCGGAAGCAAGGAGGAGTAGCAATCTTACAGAATTAAGGAAATTTCTTACTGTGGTGAGCAATATTTTACGATTTTTTGAGCTAGTTTGACAAAACACGAACGCAGAACTTCGAACCTTTCTTACGTTTCGTAAGCAAAATGCGAAAACGGCTTAAGTGGAAGAAGAAGAGAGAGAGAGAGAAGAAGAGAGAGAGAAGGAGAGAGGAGAGAGGAGAGAGAGAGAGAGAGAGAGAGAGAGAGAGAGAGAGAAGAAGAGGAGAGAGAGAGAATGAGAGAGTGAGAGAGAATGAGAGAGAATGAGAGAGAGAGAGAGAGAGAGAGAGAGAAGAGAGAGAGAGAGAGAGAAGAGAGAGAGAGAGAGAGAAGAGAGAATGGAGAGAGAGAGAGAAGAGAGAGAGAGAGAGAGAGAGAGAGAGGAGAGAGAGACGAGGAGAGAGACGAGAGAGAATGAGAGAAGAATGAGAGAGAGAACGAGAGAAGAGAGAGAGAGAGAGAGAGAGGACGAGAGAGAGAGAGAAGAGAGAGAGAGTAGAGAGAGAGAGAGAGAGAGAGAGAGAATAGAGAGAGAGAGAGAGAAGACGGAGACGAGAGAGAGAGAGAGAGGGAGAGAGAGAGAGATGAGAGATTAGTAAAAACGTTGCTAGAGTCCGCCACTGATATATCTATATATATAATATATATATTATATATATAATATATATATATATAATATATATATATATATATATATATATATTATACTATTATATATATATATATATTGATTATTTTTAATTATATATATTATTCGATGTACTTATCTGAAATTAAACCGCAGTTCAATTTGTATAAATAAAATAACTCCTTGAGAATCTTCACTTACCAGGATTAGATCCCGGGCCCTCGAGAACGGTATGCCGAGCGTGTTACCACTCAACCACGACAAGCTAAAAAGATACGCGACTTAAACCTATGAAAGAGTGCTTTATTCAATAGGAATAAGGACCGCCTATGTCAGGACAGATACCTCAGCCACGCATCTCCGCTTGCACTCGGGTCAAAGGTAACACAGGACCCATGTAAGGAGACCACTCTAGATCGGAGTATAATTTGTATAGAAGTAAATACTGCAATTAAACCGCAGTTCAATTTGTATAGATAAAATAACTCCTTGAGTGAATCTTCACTTACCAGGATTAGATCCCGGGCCCTCGCGAACGTTATGCCAAGTGAGATCAGAAACTAATACAGCGTCGAAAATCAGAGACTGAAAGGAACTGTCAGTAAAGATTAATGAATTAATTCTAATAGAAAAAGAAAGAAAATTTAGTCAGTTAGTACTACTGTTACTGTGGCGACAAGGTGTTATAAGGTTAGTCTGAAAATACTAACTAAGTTAATATTTATCTACCTACACCGCTGTTAATGGTAGAATTAGTGAATCTCCTAACGGTAACTACTTTTATTACCTGAACACTCTCAATTTGGGCCTTCCGCAAAAATGAACCTTCGATATAATTTTAAGTAAGTGATGCTGACGATTCCTCCTTGAATGAACAAGGTCAGGTTTGATGAATCCGGGGAAATAAAACAAAACGTTTAAAACAACGTTTATTATTCTTAAATTAAGGGGAGGATAATCTAAATGTTGATTCCTATTTCTGAGTATCTGTTATCCATCGGTTTGGTCTAGACCCAAACCTAAGATCGTAAGTTGAAGTTGTAAGGTCAGTTCAAATTAATTCCATTCAAATTCAAGTTTCAAGAGAGATATATTTACAAAAAGGAACAAGAACTGATATGTGTGTGTGTAGTAAAGGATGCAAATATTAAAGATCACTCAACTTTTGTGGTCTGATGAAACAGCACTCCAGTGCTGAATTGAATAGTCTGCTGGAGGTTGTATAAGATCAATTAAACGCTCAGTTGGAATCAGTTAAATGCACCAGCATCAAAATAGGCAAGATGCCCCGGCACTAAAATGGAGACGATAGCCCCAGTACTAGAACCTGATAAAATAAAATAGGCATACTGTAAAAATTTGTGCTCCATGACAGAAAACATAAAAAAGGATATAAAGCATGGCTTCAACTCACCCTTGGGGATTGTGGATACTTTCCACAAGGGTTGTTTGAGAGTCTTGAGGAAGACCGGAGAACTGCTGATGAACTGTGAAAATAGAGAAGCCATAAGCCAAACCATACAGAAATCTCAAATGGAGCACACACACCTCTAAAATTATAAAGACATTAAGTGTATGAACATGGTAAAAGTAATATCTTACTTTTACTGAGGTGTTAATTCCTTGTCCACAAGGAATCCAGAGAGATTGACGGAGATGTGGTGAAGGGACAAAATAAATAAATGTGGTCCACTTCACAAAATAATATAAATTCTGAAAGTGCCTACTTTACTTATAATCTCCTAAAAAAAACATGATTAGCAGAGTGGGAAGAAATTTATGATTATAAATAATAATAAAGACATAAATGGAAATACACTATAAATACTAGTGATGCACAATCCAGAGCTATAAATTTTTAGTGATGCACATTTCAGAGCATAACCGGGGTAGAAGTAGGAGCTACTGCAGCAACCCCTACATCCCCCCGCACTAAAATTACGCCCCCACTCAAATTTCTTATAATCATAAATTATTTGAAGCCGATGATCTGTTAATGAGTGGTAGGCGGCGAAGAGATGGGATTAAACCGAAAATGATGGAAACCGAAAGAACTGATTACATCCTTATCCACACACAACCAGAAAACCAAAAGTTTGAGAAATGGAAAACTGAAATATTGACAGAGCAATATAATATTTTTACAAAAATATGTACAAACTGAAAACTGTTGTCTGTTTATTGAAGAGAAGGAAGAAAACGCGCCCGACGGGATTGAAGCACGAGTTCCTCTTCTTCGATAAATTTTTTTATCGAGTTTAAAATTAGGGAACGTCTATGATCTGATAGGGAACCATAATCATACCTCTCCAACATCATCCGCATTTCCAACCGGATTTGGTCATGTTGTTGCTGGTCGGAACCACCCAGCTGAGAACGGTATGATAATGGTGTAGACGAAGAAACAGACGGGTAGTCGGACAGATGACTCTGGGTTGATGGGTACTCCGACTGTGGAGTCGTGTAGGCTGAAACGGAGTGAGGCCACTGAGGTATAAAAGCTGATGGAGGCAATCCAGTGAAAGGAGCCGCACCCAACCGCCTCTCGATGTTGGATAAAGTTCGAGAAGTAGACGATCGAGGTGGGTCATTTGCGGATTGGATTGATTGTCTCCTTTCCTTGCTTCTAGTAGAGGTCGAAGTAGGTGGTCGACGGCTAGTTCGTGAGTGAACAGAAGGCCGTGGACGAGTAGGACGAGACAGAGCGTGCGAGGTGAAGAAACTCTTATATTTCCTCATGAACTGTTCCAGGAACAAACGATTGGCATGTAACCCATCATATAGCATCGGAGATTGAAGAAACATCTGTTTTTTCTTAATGTATCTGAGATGTGGGGTGTTTTTATACTCCGGCGTGCCTCGTTTGGTTCCATAATAATAATTAAAAACCTCACTACCGCGAAGAGTGGTTTTATCAGTCCACTTATAACGATAATATGCCAAATCTTCAAACAAGACGAAGGATCTGATAGAGTGTTCTCTCATTAACCGAGGGGACATGGAGTCATCATCTTTGAGGTGATCGGCAAAAGCTGGACCCCATGCTTTCGTGATCCGCTTTTGGTTAAAGACGTACATGTCTTTAACTGGAGGAATCATGAGGCAAACTTTGACCCTCGGATTTTTCTTTTTGGCATATTTCGTGATTTGATCCATGATGTTGGGTACACCCTCGACTGTAAAGTTGACCACAGGCTCAAAAACTGTTGTTGACTTGTCTCCATTAGAGATGGATTTTTTCTGCCAGGCCAAGGGTGTAAGTGCCCATATCAGGATGAAGTCAACGTCGGGTTTCATGAGGGTTTCCACTCGGGAAGGACAGACGTGGATAGTCCGACCCGAACCATAATCCACCCTTACATGAAGGTTAAATTGATCTCTGAGCAGCTTCTTCTCTCGGAGGAGCAAATCCAATTCGCTGGCTCCAACTGCTAAGAGAGTCTTCATACTGCAAGCAAGGAGAAGAATATTGTGCTCTATTATTTGCATCCGTGTAAGTGGTACATAAATAATAAGTTTTATTCTTGTCCCTTTCTACTAAATTAAAATTTAATATTTACAAGTCAGCTTGAAGTTATTTATGATAATTGATTAATCAATTTAATTTAATCAACTTCTGATTCCATATAAAATATAAAAAACTGATTTAATTAATTATTTAAATAAATAATAATTATGTTCCATATAAAAAGCTGATTTAAATAATTATTTAGAAATTTAGAAATAAGAAATTATTTAATTTCGTTAATGTGGAACCGAATAATTAGTCTTTGAGATTTCTGATTTTTAAAACATATTCACATATTTATAAATAATAAGCACATAATAAGTGTCGGTGTATCAAATTGAAAAAAAAATGTTGAGTAACAAAAGAACATAACAGTTGTTGGCTTATCATACTGGTAGTTGAATACCACGAGGGCAATCTTCAACTCTGTTATCTGTGTTTTATGTTTAAATGAAAATATGTACTTAAAATTAGCCTAACAGGGAAGTAGTTTATACATTTTTACAAATTCAGTTATGTTAAATATTAAATTAAAAATAATAATAATAAATCACTACAGCCAACAACAACGTTCTGATAGAATTATAGGCGAGTATTCAGTGAGGCTGAGATGAATGTAAACTACAGTGTCACTGAATATGTCTGAAGCTAGTATGAATGAATAGAGATGAGATGAATGCATGTAATCCGCATCCGCATTCTTCTCCGCATTCGCATTCCGCACTTTATCCGCATTCGCGCATTCCGCAAATTTCCACCCTGCACCCCCATGACCATCCCCTCCCAGAATTCCCAGAACCCAGGAAGAAACGAAGGATGGGAAACAATTGATGAGGAACGAGAGGCGAAATCCCACAGGAGCGATGCAAGCGTTCAGTTCAACGAACAACAGCAGATCCTATTGAGAAATTGATGAACTGTTGAGAATTCTGATATTCATTTTGAGAAACTATTAACTACTAACCGGTCTATAACAAACTACTCCTTCTTCTATTGAGCACGTATTCTAGAGGAGTTTCCATCACATTCGGAAGATCAGGTACCTGTCCCATACGTCGAGTAAATGGGCGAGGTGGAAAATTGAACCTGGTCAAGTCTTCTTCTCCGATGTGAACTAACTCGAGATCACTGTCATCAAGTTGGAGATGAGCAGGATCACCGAGAACTTCACCAACTACATGATATGGAGCTGGTGGTGTTTGAGAAAGTTGAAAAAGTGATGGTAACTGATAATATTCTGAAGGAGGAGAAGATGAAGGACCAGAATGGAAACCTGAGAAATCGGAATGTTGAGAAGACGTACTGAAATTGAAAGGCGAAAAAGGTGGAGGCGAATCTTGTTGAGTTCGAAAAGAACTGAGAACTGCTGAAGGACCAAGGAGATTGGAACTTGGTCTATCCTTGAAGAAAGAACTCAAGAAAGTCGCTCCCTCTAGTTCACTAACTGAGTGAAAAGCAACTGTATTTGGATTTGTTATAGCCGGAGATTGGGAAGTAGAAACTGATGACACAATAGTGTGACTGCTAGGCGGCGTAAAAGCCGAAGATACTTGAAGTTGTGAAGGAGAAGGATATACATGAGTATAGAAGTCATGGTAATCCAAACTAGGACTGTGTACCAGAATTGGGGAAACAGCAGATAGATTCGGCTGTAACGATAAAGGTGGAACCGGAATGGTTCGTGAAGATTCTGTTATATCACTTGGAGGAAGCACGAAAGTAACCTTGGGCGGAGAACGAGTAGGCTGAACTACTATAGGTGAAAGGACTGGAGTTCTCACAGGAGACATTGTTGATTCTGCAGTATCAACGTTCAGTTGTTCTATTTGATCCCATAAGTTAGGCAACCTCGTGAATAGATCCATTGGGATGGGATTTGTTGGAAGAAATCCCTCAAAGTCATTTTCATCATCGTCTTCGATGGACTGAAATGGATCTTCTTCAACATCATTGTCGGATATTGAAGAACTGTTAGCTACTGAGTTAACATCAGAGTCTTCTGCATTTTCAACCTCTTCTTCGTCTTCTTCATCCTCGTCGGTAAAGAATTTCTCGCGCACCTCAGGGTTGCGAGCTAAATATCTGCGAAGGTACGTGGGAATATCTATCCATCCTCGTAGATGAGAGAAATGGACTTTCTGTAATCTATTTTGTTGGTCACTAGCACGTCTAATAAGGTAGGTGACCCGGTTATCATTAACTGCAGTGATGATATAGGGGCCTTCCCATCGGCTCTTGAACTTCTGAATAGTGCTATGACCAGTGCGAATTACTTTTTTCGCAACTTTCTGTCCGACGCGAAATGGTCGGAAGTTCGCACTACCTTCTTTCCAATATTGTGGAAAACTGTGTGTCGGAGAATGAGCCTTCTGCAGAAGAAAGTCGGAAGGTGAAATACCGAGAGCACTATGTGCTGTATTGTTGTAAATAAGAACAGAAGACGAAAGTTCCTCATCCCAACCACTGGGATTTTCAAGCACCAAACATTTAATGATCTGAATTAAACTTCTGTTGAAGCGCTCACAAACCCCATTGCTAGCAGGGTGAAGCGGAGAAGTTCTTATATGCTTGATATTGTGTTCTTGAAGAACATTTTGGAAAGTCTGAGAAGTGAACTCAGCACCGTTGTCGGTGAGAATTCGATTCGGAACTTTTGGAAGAAATGGAAGAATTTGATGTTTGAATTTGTTAGAAACAGAAAGACTGGTTTTGTTCGATAAAGGAACAACGGAAACCCACTTGGAAAAGTGGTCAATGAGTACCATACAGTACTTGTGACCGGAACTTGTTTGAGGAAATTGTAGCAAGTCCATTGCACACAAGTCGAATGGATACTCAGCCAATATCTTCAACATCGGAGGTGTCATAACAGAAGAAAATGTTTTCTGTCTTTGACATATCGGACAGCATCTGACGATGTCTGAGACCACCCGGTTTACACGCGGGTGCCAAAAGTGCTTATAAATAAGCTGAAGAAGTTTATTTCGTCCGATATGGGCACAAGAAAAGTGAAGACCTAACACTATATGAACGAGAAAATCAAGAGAAATTACATATAGCAATTCTCCCGATTTTAATTTGTGAAAGAGTATCCCATTTTCGAATACCAGCTGAGATCTGTATTGTTTGTACATTTTATGTACCCTGAGCCAACATCCCTGCATAACATCTTGGTTCTGAAAACCTCTAATGATCAACTTTAGATCTTTATCATTGGTTTGATTATTCAGGATGTCTAATTCATCTATATTTGAATTGTTGAATATAGGACTGTTAACTGTTGTGATACGACCCACATGAGGATGAGTACGTACACGTTGGCGAGTAATTCCTGAAGCTATTACTGTTATATCATTGTTGTCCTCTCTACGGATGAGTTCTTTTTGGGACAAATCAGGCAAGAGCTCATTATCCCTTAGAGAGTATGTTCCCAATATTATGGCGAACTCCATATATTCTTCAGGAACGATGAAACATTCGGTGGGCTGAGTTTCAAAGCCATCTTGAAACCGAAGAGTTAGGTTGACGTAGTTGTCAATCGGAATTCTGCCACTTCCGAAACCACTAATTGCTTTCACCCCTACTTTTGCAGATGGCAAAAGCTCAACTGGTTCTTTCAAGGTCTGCAATACTGCTTCACTCACCAAACTTACACCTGCCCCACTATCAACAAGGCAATCATACACATTCGAGCTGTTGTGTTCTAATTTCACGCAAACAATTAGTGGATCAACTTCTGCCTGGCAGAGATTTATGGTAACTACCATATCATCCTCAATTGGAAAATTGTTTACTGCCAGATGGACATGATAAATACCCTCTGACTTATCATGAGGTTTCACCACAGTGTTTGCTGCTGCTGCTGATTTCACCTGCCTATCACTATGACTATCGCTACTTCCTACCACGACAGTCTCCATAGGGAGGCTACTTGCTACGACTGATACTACTGGTTCCGTATGGGAACTACTACTACATACTACGTGAGAAGAAAGAGAGTAACTATCTCTATTACTATCACTAGTAGTCTTTGTGTCAAGTAAAAGAGTCTTTGTGTCAAGTAAAAGAGTCTTTGTGTCAGGTAAAAGAGTCTTTGTGTCAGGTACTGCTATCTTTGTGTAAGTCTACGGCTACAGGAAAAGTGCTAGCAATACTTCTATCACTATTTACTATGTCTACTAGGGCATTGAGCTGCTGTAAGCTGTTATTCTCCACTGGAGGGCTCATTTCCGTGGAGACTTGCAGTTTAAAGCTCCGGCTTGTACTGCTTCTGAAGGACCCATGCATCGGCCTTCCAAATGTGACTTATGGCACCAGTCGCACGGGTCTAAAAACTTCCGTTGCGGCCTTGGTGAGTCACGCATGTTAGTCGGTGCTCTGTGTGTTTTGTCCGCGCTTGGGGAATTATGTTTTCTGTTTGAACCAGAGGCCTGTGGTGATCTGTGTTGCCTGTTATTTGTGGGCGACCTCTGAGTCCTTTGTGCATTGCGCGGTGGTGTCCTTTGTGAACAGTTTATTCCCGCATGTGGCCCCTTACAAAACGGACACACTCTACCAGAATTTAAGGGTTTTGAACGTGGAGGGGATCTGATAGACCTGCATTCATTCCTTACATGCCCCCTCTTTCGACAATACGAGCATATCCCTAAATACTTATAACATTCATCCATCACGTGCCCAACATTCTCACAGTAATCACAAACGAGGTGTTTTCTGTTAGTGTTCTCGTTGTGACGTGTCGGAGTGTAAGTGTTTTGGGTCTGATTGCGTCTGTTAGTGGATGAGGGATAAGTACGGGTATTGTTACTGTTACGAGTACTCTGTTGGCGGGTATTGTTTGTTTTAGGTGGTTGTGGCTGTGCATGTTGGGAATGTAAAACCTCCGACCAACCTGGATTAATGACATCTATTCTGATTGTCTCGTCTAAGTCTTGTTTAGGTTGATCCGAAGACACGGTAAACCGGCTGTTAGAAGAAGCGGCTACATTCTTCCCTTTTTCGTAGTCTCTAATGTAGGTGTCAGCAAGGCTTACTATTTTCCGCCATGGCACACGAATATTACTATCTTCTTCTTGCTGTGTGATATATTCTGTTATCCGTTTCTCGACGTAAGGAGGAAGACTCAGAAGGAAAGCTGTACGTAGAGAATCATGTTCTCTTATGTCTAGCCCACGATAGGCTTTCTTTGCGAGATGTTCCAGGCGAAGAGCGTACATTCGGACGCTTTCACCGGGAGTCCTGTAAGCTGAATGATAAGCATTGAGCTTATGTGCGTCTTTCCTTTTTTCCTCTTGCTGGTACCACGTTAGTAGAGTCTCTTTGATAGAACCATAGTTCCTGTCATCTTTAATAAGTAAGTTGTACAGCTGCAGGAACGAACCTTCAAGTTGCCTGCCTAGTAGCCTTAACCATTGATGAGGTGCATTTGGATAGTTAAATGAGCAATACTGCTCAAAGTCAGCAAAATAACTTACCAAATCCTGATCAGCCTCATATTTATACTTTCCTGGCTCAACCACTTTCACTTTTCTGGAGTTCTTGGCGATTTCAGCCAGATAGAGAATAGATTGAGACATTAGAAGCATGTGCCGCTCCAAAATGTCTAATCTACTGGGGTGCGAGTATTGAAGCTGGCTCTCTGTTTATCTGCAAGAGATTAAATTGGTTGTGGTTGAGCGGAACAAAATATGAACGGTATCGATAAGCGGTCGATATACCAGGCTGTGAACTGTTATCGGATCCTCTGAAGCTTGGAAAGTCAAGGAACATTCATCCCTGACTGAAATAAGGAAGATATAATATGCTGTCTGTTAGTAGCGTCAGTCTGTTGTGTTATGGGAGTCTTGTGTGCGTCGTGTAAAGAACGTCTGAAGAAGGGGAACTTACAAAAGTTTGAGCCGTAGTTCCTGGATATAACTGTTGTTGTTGCATTGGTGCTGATGATATCAATGGTGAAAACAGGTGGACCCAAAGTTTATTAAGAGCCATTCGTTGGACAACACATCTGTTGTCATTACTGGAGTAGCTGTAGCAACAATCGGTTGTTGTGGTGGTATAGCCTGTTGTGCCCTCAATAAGGCCGTTTCCTCTTTTAGGAACTTAAATTCCTGAGTAATGGTAGATATAAATTCCTCTAAAGGTGGATTTGCTACCTGCTCTGTTAACTGCTGAGGAACTCTAGGTGGTGGTGGATTTATTTGACCTCTTAGATTTCTGTTTTGCAACTGTTCTATTGCCTCTCTCTCCCTGACGAAGTTCAGTATATCCTGTTGAGTCGCTGGAGGCATCTCATCCTCAATATCACCACCCATATTCGCTAAACCACCGCCCACTGCTCCCATGTCACGTCGACTCTCAACCTCATCCATTCCCACATTCACTCCCTCACCCCCAAGCTCTGAAAATCTGTTTAAGGACGTCATTAGGGTTAGTACATGAAATTTGTATTTAAAAATATATATATCAAAAATATATAAATTAAAAAAAAAACAAATATAAATGAGGGATGAGAAGTAGGAAGAGCGTTGCAGGAAAAGGAGGTTAAGTTTGTAATGAAACTAAAACTGTATCTAGTCTCTTGACTTGAACTTGAATGGTAGAACTGTTTTTGCGGAATTTTCGAATTGGAATTGTTCAGGTGAGTAGTATCTACCCAGATATCTAATTGTTAAACCTTACTAAAGTGCTAAATACAAATGGCAGTCCCTGTTCGGGCGCCAACTAAATTTAAAGAGTATGTTAGGGAGAGTTAATGGAAAGAAGACCCGGATTATTAACTGTTAACAGAGGTCCCCAAACCACCCAATAAATTCAGAAAGTGAGATCAGAAACTAAGACAGCGTCGAAGATCAGAGACTAAAAGGAACTGTCAGTAAAGATTAATGAATTAATTCTAATAAGAGAAACAGAGACAGAGAGAAAATTAGTCAGTTAGTATGCTACTGTAGCGCATAAAGGTGTTAAGAGGTTAGTCTGAAAATACTAACTAAGTTAATATTTATCTACCTACACCGCTGTTAATGGTAGAATTAGTGTATCTCCTAACGGTACTACTTATTATTACCTGAACACTCTCAATTTGAGCCTTCCGCAAAAAATGAACCTTTGGGTATATAAGTTTAAGTAAGTGATTTGCTGACGATTCCTCCTTAAATGAACAAGTCAGGTTTGATGAAATCCAGGGGAAATAAAACAAAACGTTTAAAACAACGTTTATTATAAATTAAGGGGAGGATAATCTAAATGTAGATTTCTATTTCTGAGTATCTGTTATCCATCGGTTTGGTCTAGACCCAAACCTAAGATCGTAAGTTGAAGTCGTAAGGTCAGTTCAGTTAAATTCCATTCAACTCAAGTTTCAAGAGAGATATATTTACAAAAAGGAACAAGAACTGATAAACTGATATGTGTGTGTAGTAAAGGATGCAAATATTAAAGATCACTCAACTTTTGTGGTCTGATGAAACAGCACTCCAGTGCTGAATTGAATAGTCTGCTGGAGGTTGTATAAGATCCTGCTCTAGAATGGAGGCGATATGCCCCTACACTAAAACGGACAATGTGCCCCTGCACTAGAATGGAGACGATAGCCCCAGTACTAGAATGGAGACGATAGCCCCAGTACTAGAACCTGATAAAATAAAATAGGCATATTGTAAAAGTTGTGCTCCAAGACAGAAAACATTAAAAAAGGATATAAAGCATGGCTTCAACTCACCCTTGGGGATTGTAGATACCTTCCACAAGGGTTGTTTGAAGAGTCTTGAGAAGACCGGAGAACTGCTGATGAACTGTGAAAATAGAGAAGCCATAAGCCAAACCATACAGAAATCTCAAATGGAGCACACACCTCTAAAATTATAAAGACATTAAGTGTATGAACATAGTAAAAGTAATATCTTACTTTTACTGAGGTGTTAATTCCTTGTCCACAAGGAATCCAGAGAGATTGACGGAGATGTGGTGAAGGGACAAAATAAATAAATGTGGTCCACTTCACAAAATAATATAAATTCTGAAAGTGCCTACTTTACTTATAATCTCCTAAAAAAAACATGATTAGCAGAGTGGGAAGAAATTTATGATTATAAATAATAATAAAGACAAAAATGGAAATACACTATAAATATTAGTGATGCACATTTCAGAGCATAACCGGGGTAGAAGTAGGAGCTACTGCAGCAACCCCTACAACGTGACTGCCCTGAACCTTTTCGCTAGAACTATCTAACGCATCATTCGGAACACGAAAACCGCCCTGTGAAACAACACAGACGTCATTTTGCGAGACTAGGTAACTTTTACCCGTTCCCGATCCCGGGGAAAATTCCGCTGAATTTCCTCCTCATTCACGCTCGTACACTTACTCTGAATTCCAAAGTTACATGTTATCCCACCCCCAAGCCACGGGTGGTTCTCACTCAACTTAAATGGACCCTCTCCCTCTGACAACTCCTGTTTTGTACCCTCCTTCTCCCGATGGTTCAATTCCCGATCATCCAACCACGCATTCAACTCCGGTTCCCTTAACGTTAATTCTTTCACAGCCCCTTCGGGAACTTCACACTCAGTCTGATTTTGAACACCACCGTAACACCTGACCCAATCAGACACCCCAACCCTCTGTTCAACATTATTTGGGGACCGCGAATCACCCTCAGCAAAACCAGAAATTTCAGAAATTCTCGGCTCAGTCACACACTCTTCCACACCTTCCCTTACCCTTCCCTCCTTTGGAACAAAACTACAGACGTTCCTGTTAGTAGTCACCTCCCTCTGCGGTTTCCTCACTTCTTGTGAAGCCGGCTGATTTGCCTCTAAGGTCACTCTGATTCCACTTGATAAGGGTGACCCCATACCAGAACGTCCCCCCTCCTCACTCTGCGGTAATGCACGGTTCAATTCGCGCCGTTCCGGGCAACGATTAACCCAATGACCAAAAGAGCCACACAACAGACATGCTCCTAACCACCACCTACACTCTGCTCTCACATGCCCCATTGTACCACAGTAAAAACACGTCATTCTTCTGGAAGAAAAAGAACCCCTATTCGTCCTCTGGCTACTCCCAAATGAACCCCACGAACCCATTCTTGCCCTCTCACGCCCGCCACGTCCCGTCTGACCACCACTCCCGCTCGCACTCTTCCATTCACTAGCACTACTACGTCTCCGACCATCCCCTTGACCCCTCTGCAAAATCCCTGTTGATGTCCCGGCCTTGTAACGGCTCCTCCAACGACTGCCCCCATTCTGTTGCTCACCGCCAGACAACTCCCCGGTCACAATTTGAGTCACATCCCCACAACATCGCCCCTCAAACCCCTTCACCACTTCACATCTGTTCAAATATCCGACTCGGCCATCTGGGCCACGTGAACCGCTAATATGCGACAATCTCTCTCCAGTGTTTTCAACCAACACTCGCGCCACCTTCACACTCGCATCCCCCAAATACCTGAGATCCCACTTCCCTTTCTTCAATTTCGCGAAGCGGACAGTAAGCTCCAATTCCCTCCATACTTCCCCCACCTGCGTAGCCATTTTCGCTCAATTCGATCTCATCGGATTTCATCCCGAAATCCTGTCACCTGAGCTGCTCTTGTCGCTCGTTCAACCGCATCCCGAACTCTTCCCTGGTTGAAGTCTGGACACTGACATCCCTTTGGCTAGTCCAGTCCAGCCCATCGTTCAGGTCCGCTATCTGGGTACTTGCTTCCCTCCGCTCAATCATCAAAACTTCCAATTCTCCTCCATGACCGGAGTTTGCACACCGACTTCCCTTTGTTTAACCGTTTCAACACCCCCCTCCATGGTCGACACCTGAATGCTCACCTCCCTCTGATCAAAATACCGGACCCTAGTGTTCGACACCCAACCCTGCTGCCTAAGTGCCGTCTGGACGGCTTTAGCCCGTTCTCCTCCCACAAATGCTCCGGCCCTTCTTCGGTCGAGCTCCTGCTGTATCCGCATGCCAAACTCGACAAATTCCTCACCTATCTCACACAAATCCCTCAACTCGAACCCCCCCCTTATTCAACATAGCCCAAATCCCGTCCATCACTTCTTGTACGACACAATGCATTGATAGAAGGCATCCCAGGATGCAACAACGAGTCCGGTCCCAGAGTGGAAGGCATGGTATTCCTCCAATACAAGTGATCAAAAGACCTGCCGCTCCAACCCGAGTTAACAACGCGACATGCGCCATCGAAAATTAATCCCCGGCTTGGGGGGGATTGGCCAAAAAAATACTAGTGGCGAATCGACAAAGCAACCTTCCAAACTGCCGCGGATAGCGAGGAGGGGTCTAAGCCTCCCGTTAATCGATTGGTGAAAGCTTCCAACGTATTACTCTTCGCCACCCGTTACAGCTATCACTGGGTTCGATCTGATATAGTATCGGATTATGTTCGTTGGCCCGCGGTGACTATGCTGTTTGACACCAACCCTTGACAGATTAACCTGCTCCCGCCCTCTCCCGTTTTCCCGACTTCGATCCCTACGTGAGTGAAACACCTCGGTGGATTTTTCCTACCGCCCGACTCCTCTAAAACGGACGTGGGTTTAGCCCGTTCCCGACTTTCCTTTAAGGGAGTGAAGCACTACGGTGGATTTCCGCTTCCCGTTCGTTCCCGACTCCGATAACCTCTGCGTGGGTCCGTCTCGGTAGCCACTTCGCTCGACCGCGCGCTGTTCCCTGTCAAAGGCAACCTACTCGGGGAGTCCCGTGGGCTTAAAACGTCCCGGACTGGGGGCCACGACCAGTGAATTCACCCGGCCGGTGGTACCTGTCTCCATAGCTAAGGGCAACTCTCGGGGATGTCCCCCGCGGATCTAAAACGCCTGGCAAGGGCAACTCTTTTCAATGGTTCTCACGGCGGTGGGCACCGGGAAGTTTACTAACAAGGTAAGTCGCTAAATAATTAATTACTCTATTTCGTTGCCTTGATTGACAAGGGCCTTTCCTCCTTAACACTATTTCAATACTATCAGGGACAACAAGAAAAGAACAAGACGTTTTCCAAATTATAATTTCAACTGAATACTACTTTCAACTTCACAATAAGACCCGCCAATTTGCGGGGAATCAAGCGCTTAAAAGAACAATAAACGATATATCAACAAGTAAGATGGAGTGCCAGTGATACCCTTGCAATGTCCACCCAAAGTGTCCCCTATGCTTGCACAACGACCCACTGCGATATGCCGTTATGCCCCTCTTAAGCAGGGTTCACAATAACTTGCTGTATTTTCTTATCCAGTTGTGGGATGATTGTCAATGCTCCTCGATTCGCGGCAAATTTTCCGCGGAGAAGTTAGCGCTAGTACACCGCATCGTTCCTTTCAATATGTGGAACAGTTTCGAGGGTTCGCGAGCTTCCTTCAATAATTTTAGAGAAGCTTAATGGTTGTTCCAAGAAGTCGCTTATAGTTAAAGAAATCCCATTAATAACTTGAAGAATTCCCGAATCCAAGTTTGTAAGAAATCCTGTATTTTGGTGTCAGTTCAAGAAATCCCCGATAGTTCCACCTGCCAAAAAACAAATACACTCAATTAACCCCATTATCTAATCCCAACTTCTCAATAAAACCAGTCCACTAGCTTCACACTACCAGAGGAGTGGAAACTTGACCTCTCACGGTTCTTCTCTACTGCTTTTATTTCTTTGCTCACTCAATGCTTCCCTGTTATCAATTTAATCATGGGCTCACAGCCTCACTTTCAGGGTTCACTCAATAATTTAATCTACTTTTGAGTGTTCTGAGGAACTGCCTCCCTTAAATTTTCATAAACCCTAAAATTTAAAATTCATGCTAAGTATCTTAAAGATAACCAAAGCAATAATAATAATAATATAATGATAATTATAATAATAATAATAATAATAAAATAATATATAAAACCCTTAAACACACACAAAATATATGTGCTACATATATATATATAGATAATATATATAATTATATACATATATTATATATATATATATATATATTATATATTATTATATATATAATATATATATATATATATATAATAATATATAATTAATATATATATATATATATTATACAGGGCCCGTAATAACTACTCTAGCCGCCAACAATGGGCCAAAAAATTAATATTGCCCTATAATATTATATATAAATATTATATTATATATATATATATATATATCAAATATATATATATATATAATAAATATATTAATATATATATATATATATTATTACATCTACATGTAAAATAAGGATTCATTACAGGTGTTTCCGTCTTGGCATTATGCGGGGGAGCCAAATTCTGTCGAATAAATCTTGTAATCTAACTTACGTGAAATCATTTTCAATAGCAAATACAGCAAGATGAACTAAACGCTGTTGGGACTGGGACGAACGTAAATAATTTTTAACCCTTCTAAGTGTGGAGAATGATCTTTCAGCAGAGCAGTTTGTCGCAGGAGTACATAAAAATAATTTTAAAGCAATATTCAGATTTGGATGTATATCATGAAGGCTTTTGGTATATAAATATTTGTTTAATTGGGACAAGGTTTGACTGCCATTACCTTCTAAAAGCAAACATTTTAAATGAATGCATTCTGCTCCAAAATCTTCTAAGTCGGATCGATAGATTTTTTTGTAATAATTTAGCTGATTTATGAATGTCGTCTGGTCGGTTTGGTGAGGTTTGATAAGAATAAAAACTTTGAAAATTCGCTGTATGCAAACTTCGCCCTATTTAATTCTGTTGACAGTTTATCTAAAATAGTATTGAACTTGTTGAAAGAATGATATTTGAGTAAATTTTCTTCTTTCTCAGTTTAGTTTAGATACATGTTGCTTGATTTTTTTGTGTAAAGATTTTCAATTTTGCTTTGGCACAATTTTCGTAGTTTTCTAATTCTATTTTCATTAACTAAGTTACACATGGAGTTGTGCAAATTAATAACGGTGCCCACATCCATATCTTCAGATTGCAATTTTTATTAATCAAATCTTTCAAGTATTGGTCCCATATTACAGACATAAAAAGTATTTCATAGAAACTCAATTTTTTCAAAATCCCTTTGCCTCTGCTGAATACTGTCTCTCATTTTTATCTCAGATATGAGTTTAAAGCATTAACAATTACTTCGCAAACCTTTGTTTGAACTTTGTACAGCTTCTGACGAAGCTGACCACCTGTCCCACATAGTGTTTTGAAGTATATTCTTTGAAGAAAGATTCTAAGTACCCCAACGATGCGTACAGCCGAGATAAAAAATTATAAAGATTCTGAAGCAAAGCAAAAAGAAGAAACCGCCTTACAACATATGGCAGCGCTAGATCCCACTAAATTAGGGGAATGAGTTGAAATTGTATGAAATATGCTAGATGGTTGACCTCTTTAATCTCTTGCAGGCCGAGAATATAATTCCTGACATATTAGCAGCATTATCATACGTTTGACCCGACAACTTGCTTATGTCTGAAGTCATTTGCTTGAAAACTCAGCACATTCCTCACTTAAATACCACAAATGACCAGGCATTTTATAAATTGCTTTTTCAGTGTTTTAGATTTACCTTCTTTGCTAACATATTTGATGATAAAGCTCAGCTGATCTTTATGGGTAATGTCTGTAGTTATACCAATTAATTATAATAGAAAATACTTACTTTCCTGAATTTCTATTCATTATTCACTGATTACCTTTTAAAGCCATAATTTGGATAAGTTCTTCGTAAGGGCTATGTGATAAATAAGAAGTTCTTCCTTTGCCAGAATTTTTGACATGAGAAGGTGATTTTAGTAAAAAAAAAGGTCAAATTCTGCAATAAGTTCCAAGCACAACCACAAAAATTTCCATTCGAATTATATACCACATTCGAGAACCTTTGAATTATAACCCCCCCGTAAAAAGTTTCTTAATAAACAGCAAATAACCCTTTGTAGTACATTTCTCCATATTTTTACTTCTTCTAATTGAGAGAACAGCTGCTTGTCAACTCTACATAATGAATTACTAAGTCTCTTCAGCATCAACATGCAATCACGATGGCGAACGGAATTTTCATGTTCAGTCAATCTTGTATTGCCATGCTTCCAATCGTTAAATCCTTCTGTTACAAAACTGAGATACAACAC
Source organism: Trachelipus rathkii (assembly GCA_015478945.1). Classification (NCBI taxonomy): domain Eukaryota; kingdom Metazoa; phylum Arthropoda; class Malacostraca; order Isopoda; family Trachelipodidae; genus Trachelipus; species Trachelipus rathkii. The sequence goes on from JABUQX010109775.1 coordinate 54,590, forward strand.
CGCCCCCAAAAAGTTTACACGGACCACAAAAGATGCATCCTTGAGTTAGAGTACACCAAATAGTCACGTTTCACAACATCTCCATTCAAAAGTTTTTGTTCAAACAAGGATTTTGTTAAGAATCTACTTTTATCTGAATAAATTCTCTTAGAATTAAAAAAAATCTGTCTGAATTTTGATTAATCCCTTTTTGCAAAGTAGTCCGCGTGTCTTCACTAACCTTCAATAAAATGGATCATCGCTTAGTATAAAGATTTCTTTTGTCTTGTGCTTCTTCTACCTGGTCACTATTCTCACAGTAACGTAAGAAGTCGATGCATATGTTTCACGGATTACCGTGTTATCGATATCATCCAATGACTTTTGAAATTACTCAGAATTCATCCGCACTGCCCGACAGATCATGCCTTTGTGATAAAGATGAGGTCTACTCTTGGTATTTTAGAAAGCATTATTTTCCTTTCTCCTTTGCTCTTCTGCATTTTATGGTATCTTTGCGGCCGCTCAACTTTTCGACAATCCATATATAAAAACTGCTTAAGTCACCTACTTGTTAAAACAATAAATAATGTTCTACTCTGAAAACTCAAATCATTTAACGTTTTTAATCCTTGTATAGCATCAGATCAGAACATTCACTTATGTATTATCAGCCAACACGTAGCTGTTTCAGCTTAGCAATAAAAAAATATATTAGCATCAGACTCACAAAGGAAAACCGTACTGATATCGGGCAAAAAGAACTGAAAATACCAATCGGGTTGCCAGATGAGAGTTGAAAATGAAAAGGCAAATTATGTAAAATAAGGACAATCTTTAACATTTTATTTTTTAACACACGAAAAATGGGCACTGGAAACCACTGGTGATTGAAAGAAATTAAATTAATAATTATTATAATATATATATATATATATAATATATACATATATATATATATATATAATATATTATTATATATATAATATATATATATATATATATATATATATATAAATATATATATAATATATATATATATAGATATATATATAGAGTCTATAAATTACGTTTGAATTAAGTAGCGTCACTTTGCAAACGATTGTCCAAATTTGTCATTGCCGACATCATAGCAGTAACAAGGGTGATGATATACAAATGGTTTCAAACATGCTTCCCCTTCTACGCACTGATCTTACTCAAATTCTTGACATGAGATTCTTTTAATAGTACAATTTGATTTGAGGCGATTTTTCAGCCTTTTATAAAAATATTAATAATTCAGTAAACAAGGCCAAAAATTAAACCCCCAAATTTACAATATTGACAACCCTGATACCAATGTTGACAGACACTTTTTTTCAGCAAACCTGCAAGGAAAGGGCAAAAAAGTTGCCAGATACTTTCTCCCAAGATATACCCATATATAATATATATATATATATATATTAATAGATATATAAATATATATAATATATATATATATATATATATAATATATATATATATATATAAATATATATAATATAATATATATATATATAATATATATATATAACGGCGATCAAGAAGGCAAACCCCTGCAATAGTCGAAAAAAGGAAAAGAAAAACCCCAAGGCAGAAACTAATAGGAAAAAAGATCGACGTGACAGACGAGAGCTGCCAGCCCAGCCCGTTTGCGCCAACTCTTTCTTGCAGAATAAAAGAAAGAAGGAAAGTACACTGGATACTCTATGTGTTACTAAGGAGACTATCTATTAAATAAAACGCATACATCCAAGTTCATATAAAATATATAATTAAAAAAAAAAATCATATTTCACTGGTTGAAGCTTTAAAAGCAGTGCTTTTCATGTTAGAAAATATTAATATAATATTGTTAATTTTAGTTAATATAATAACAACATTAATAAGTTACAGGTAATTATCATCATTTGTTGATAGAGGTAATAAAATTGAATTACAAGAACGATCAATATTCTCGCGAAGATAGCCACAGAGTATAAATTATTCGAAAATATAAGTCGCACAACTTCAGGAGAGCAGAATACGGTAATTGTCGTGTTAATGATTATTAACCCGAACCATAAAAAATATGTCTATATATATAAATATAGGCATAATTGAAGTAATACAGAGAAAGTATATTACGAAATATCGGAATATACAATAATTATTATTCGTTTATAAAGCAATTAATATTCAGTTAGATTAAATATAAGTTTTAAATATAGATAATTTATTCAAATTGAAAGTATCAACATATATAGACAAATTATCCAAATGGAGAGTATCAACATAAAGTAATAAAAGCAAGACTTCTTAGTTTCACGTGGGCTAATGTACATATACAAATGAATGTATGCATATGCAAAATAATACAAAGACACGGGAAATATAAGGGTTTACACAATTGTTTTTGTTTACAGACGCATCAAAATATATGCAAGTAAGTAATCCCGCTAATAATTAGTGACTGCAATAATCTATGCGTATCGAATATATTCACTACTGCAGATCAATCAACAATGAATGAAAACATAACTTGGCCATCTGCAGCTATTCGACCCTCTGGTATAATAAGCGTCACGTAAAGCGGTAGCATCAATGATATAGCCCGCAACTTCGACTCTAGTTCCGACAATTGTCAAGCCGCAAGTGAATAATGGCTAGATGGCGAAAGACCGGCTAAATAAAGACTCAAGGCCGGATGAATAACTCCGAGATCGGCTCCGAGATTTGATCCCTGCAAAATTGCAGTTATCAAAAATTTAACGCAATTATAGCAAATCAGACAAATAATTAAAGCTATTGAGCAGAATATCACAATATAAACTTATAAAACAGGGTACACTAAAAGAAGACGTACCCTAATGTGGGGAATCGTTTAATCTAAGATCTTCAAGTTGAAGAATAATCAAAAAAGATGGTACAGAATATTTTGGTACCTCTGAGTAGCAGAATAAATTAACTACTTCGATTTATAAATTATTTTATGAAGCAGAATCTTCACTTTTATTTTTGTTTAACCAATTTGGTTTCAATTTCACCTATCTGGAATGGAAGGGAAATAATAAATATCTACAACCAAAATGTGGGCATGCATATTTTAATATATATATATATTTATATACCAAAATACACATAGACCGTTTACTTAGCTTTTACGGCTAATTGAGTTTTTGCTCCACCAGACAAGTATAAGATTCTCTCCTTTAAGCCTTCCACTGTCTCGCGTGCACCTCTTCAACCTTCCGCACTCTCACTTGAGACGGGACATCACCTGGAAAGGGGAAAAAGAATGCAATGGCAGCGGGCCCATTACATTATCCCCCATCAGAAAATGGCCCATTTTCTCAACAACCCGGGAAAAGATGCTAATCGATTGAATCCCAGGGCAACTGCAACATAGCCAGTCACCCGCGTAAGCGCGAGAGGACAACATAATACCTACATATTTGTCATGTTAGCATACAGAAGAAAAATAATAATAAAAATCTAAACCAACAATTACCCAATTAGGAGCTTACAACATTGCTCGTTACACACAAATGTTTTACAGATATAGGTTATTAATTGTATAAAGTAGGGCATGATCTTTGTCATGCAACATCATTTGAGAAAACATTTAAGGATTTTTTCCTTTTTTTTTTTTTGTTTTTTTTTTTTTCTTCATATCTTTTTTTTTTAGCTTTATTTATTATTTTTTTTTTTTTTTTAAAAATTTTTTTTTTTTTTTTTTTTTTTTTTTCAAAACTTACAAATACATAAAAATAAAACATTCTTTCTACACAATGTAACAACAAAATTTTATAACATTTTGCTTTCAAAATTATAATTACAAAAATTTAAAGAAATCTTTTTCCATATAGAACTAAAAAAATTTTTTTACAAAATAAAACATTTCTTGGGAATTAACCATATAACAGAGCAACAAAAAAAAATCCTTTATAAATAAGACATTTCCTTTAAATTGACACCTGTGCATAGTACAAAATATAGCTATATAAAAAATAACATCTCTTTTAAATGAAATTGCGGTACATATTACCAAATATAAAAACGTTTCTTTTAATTAACCCCATGGTGCATATTACACCACTCCCGCATGATTACATTCATAGCGGGTCAATAACATACACAAAATTTACAAGGTTGAGGATGACTTCTGCTCCCTCATAACTTGCAGCATTTCTTGGGCCCGCTTAAGGACAGCATCCCGCCGACCGGCAGACGTGCCCCCCGGCATCATGTATATTTTTAAAAGTATAAAGAGGCTAAAAATATTTCACTTGAGTATTTTCATTTTTCAAATATAAGGATACTTTGAAATTGAACAAATATTCCATTATGATTTATAAAATAGCAGAACTACCTTCTCTTATATTTTATCAATTGTTTTCATTACAATTTACAGTAGGTTGTAGCCTGCAGACCGCTGTTTGTAGGCTTCTACTTACTAATTTAACTATGTATTTTACATTTGTATCATATAATCATATTTATAATTTACTTTTAAATATTAATGTATATTACATTTATATAGAATGAGTCTGAATGACAAAACTCAAAAGTGACTTAAAGGATGCAAATGAAATAATAAAAATATTGAAATTAAAATTATACCAAGATTGTAAATGAAGGAGGATGAGTGAATGACTAAATTAAATATTTGGCTTTGGAATATCAACTTTTGATTCACTAATCACTAGTCCCCACTCCCCAGACCCAGTCACTACTGAGTACTGACTACTGTGCTGTGATTACTGTCAAGCTCATTATCACTACTGGGATCATCAGCGTGAACAGCCACATTTAATTTTGATATGACTGATAAGTCTGATATCTCAGTCGTATGAAGTATCGTGTGAGAATGACAGTGTTGAAGGAGCAGGGGTAGTAACAGGACTTTAAGCTTAGCTGCCTTAGCATAATCATCTCTCAGTTGGCAAATTTTCAGAATTTCATAGTTCTAGGTTATGAGCAATAAATACCAGTTTCAACGTCCACACAACAAAAGTTATATTTCATGCGAGGGCCTTTGCTACCTTTTATTTCCTTAAAAAGTACAGTCACACGACTTTTTGCACGTGGCATTTTTAAATTCTGATTAAATAATCACTGGCCAACAAAAAAAATTTTTTTTTGCTGCCAAGGATATTTTATCGAATTTATTATAGTATATCGGGTGTGCTGATTTCAGAAATGACATTAGTTTTCCAAGATTGGCTCTAGTTCTTGAGATACAGGGTGTTCCAGATTTACTCTATACAAATATCTTTTTTAATGCATATTTTACAGTAATATCGTTTTATTTCTTTTTAAGGGGCTTACCTTTTTATATATGTACTTTATTTTTTTTCTATTTTCAGAACACTATGAGAGTACTAAATGAAGAGCCTGTTTGAATAACCCCAATGTATTCTGCTACATCTGTGGTGAATATTGCCAGGAGAACCAAAAAAGAAATATTACTAACTTTGTGAAGCAAGCATATCTGGCATACTTTTTGAATGAAACTCGAGACCAAGATAAGTCTTGGGCTCTCCATATGGTCTGTAAAACGTGTCGTAAAATCTACGCCAGTGGGAAAAATGGACGAAGAAAGGTTTAAAATTTGGTGCCTATGGTATGGCGAGAAAGAATCACCACAGTGACTGTTATTTTTGTTTATTAATGAAAGGTATCAATCACAAGAAACTAAATTTGAGTATTCGATTTGGAATCAGCAATGCACCTGTACCAGCACCACGATGTCCCCATCCCAGTGTTTACTACACTCCCAGACCTGCATTGTCTGATGAAGAAGATATCCAGGATACCAGATAGTGGTAGTGAATACGAAGAAAGTAACTTCTACACAGCAACAGTTCTCCCAGGAAGAGATCAATGATTTAGTAATAGAGTAAGTCTTCCAAGCAAGATTCTGAGCTTTTAGCATCTAGTCTACTAATGAAAAGAACTGTCTCAAGGCCGAAATGTAAAATAACTTCTTTTCGGACAAGAGAGGTAGTACTCCTTCCATTTTCATGGAAGAAGAAGACCTAGTATACTGTGGGGATATCCCTGGACTCCTACTCCAAATGGGGGTTACCTAAATACCGACCAGAAGATTGGCGATTGTTTATGGATAGTTCAACGAGAAGCTTGAAGTGTGTTTTATTGTACAATGGCAATAGATATGCATCGATTCCAATAGGTCACTCAACAAAGCTGAAAGAGGAATATGAAAATATAAGAATGATCTTGCAGAAGCTTAGATATAATGAACACCAGTGGTCTATATATGCTGATTTGAAGATGGTCAACATCTTACTTGGGCAGCAAAGCCGATATACTAAGTGTACCCTTGTTTCATATACTTGTGGGATAGTAGGGCTAAAGAAGACCACTGGGAAAAAGTTGTATGGCTTGCTAAGGAAAATATGACTGTAGGTGCATCAAATATCATTAACGAACCACTGGCTGACAGGGGAAAATTTATTTTCCCACCACTCCACATTAAACTAGGACTGATGAAGCGATTTGTAAGGGCCCTAGACAAAGATGGTGAATGTTTCAAATATATTTGCAGATTTTTTCCAGGGTTGAGTATGGAGAAACTCAAAGCTGGAATCTTAGCGGCCCTCATTCGCCAAATCATCAAGGATAACAATTTCATAAATTCCATGACTGATATTGAAGCATCTGCCTGGAAAAGTTTTGTCTTGGTTGTTCAGAACTTTTTGGGCAACCATAAATCTGCCAACTATGTAGAACTCGTACAGAAAATGCTTTCAGACTTCAAAATTTGAATGAATATGAGCATAAAAAGTTCTACTTTCTACATAGTCACTTAGGTCGGTTTCCGGATATCTAGGATGTTATAGGGAGGAACAAGGGGAGAGGTTCCATCAAGATTTCAAGGTGATGGATGAAAGATACCAAGGAAGATGGGATACACATGATGGCAGACTATTGTTGGAGCCTTCAACATGGTTGTCCACATTCTGCACACAGAAGACAATCATATAGACAGCGATTTGTAATGCATTAATTGTGATTTCATTGTACTGAATTGAATGTTTTGACCTATTAGCATTTTATGTACTTACTCAATAACAATTTGATATATATCTTTCGTGTTTTTTTTTGTGAATTACGTTACAACCTAACATAAATTGTTATTAATGTATTTTTGTGACCACCCTGTATCTCAAAAAACTAGAGCCAATCTAGGAAAACGGAGGCCATATTCAGGGCAACAAGGTACCTATAAAATGACCTTCAAATGTTTTGCTGCAAAATCTTTGTTGGCCAGTGAATTAATGATAAAAATGTTACTGAAACTGAAACAGTGTAAGAAAACATTAATGAAGCTACAAACAAAACATTATGAATATCAAAAATTGTGAATAAGTAAAATAAACACAAACTCAGGGATCGCATCGA
>JABUQX010109776.1:10000-15000 GCA_015478945.1 Trachelipus rathkii
GTAAATTGTTAACGGCACAGCTCGCGCGCAAGCGCACTTTGGAGAGAGCGCTTCAGCCAGTGGTCTGCCGTGCATACATACCGGCCTGCCGTGCATCAGCGCTATGGTATTGTTTTAGTTTTTATTAAACTCAATAAATATCTAATGAAACAATAATTATACTGCAAGATAAAATAATAAATACTGTTGTTACATACTGTTACATAATTCGGTAGTTAAATAATTTTCTACAGTATGTAACAACAGAACGTTACACGCAATACAACCACTTTGTAGTGACATTTTGCAATAAATGCAAGTGATGCATTAATTTACAATATTATTATAGTATATATATCATATATATATATTATATATTTTGTATGATTTATTATATATACATAATATATATATTATTATATATATATATATATATATATATATATATATATATATATATATATATATATATATATATATATATTAAAGTACACTTACTTAAAAAAAGGAGCGTATAATAAAATTAGAATACTTCACCTTTCTTAAAATAAACTGAAATTTATTTTATAATATATTTTAAAAATTTAAACTAAGTTGTAAAAATTTAACCAAAAATTTTATGAGTCAGAGAAAAACGTAAAGATGTATTGACATGAACTAAATAAACTGATATATCAAACTTTACGAAATTAGGCCATCATTCGAGAACGGGACGATGTCTTGGTGGGGAAGTGGGTATGAAAAATATCGAAAAATATATCTATACTAATATTGAAACAACTATCGATACGTTTGAAAGTTGTTAAACGTTCTGTAGAGTGTTTTTTTTTATCATGTTAATTTTTATGTTAATTTTTTTTAAATTTTTTTAAGGAGCTCGAGCCGATGGAGGGACAGAGGGTGGATGAAACTCCCCCCCCCGTCGTCCCCCGCTGAGGCCGAGAGACCCTGACTCTTTCCATCTTTGCGATTTAATCTTGGGTATTCCTTTAGTTTAAAAAAAACTGTTTTTGCCATCTCTGACGCTCTATTGCCTTGAAATAATCGAAAAAAAATCGATTATATCTTTGGTTCAATATATCGGTTAACGTCCTTTTAAAGGACAAGTCTATATATATATATATATATATATATATATATATATATATATATATATATATAAAATATATATATATATATATATATATATATATATCACAGTAGGAGGCCTGAATTATTGAAATACTGCAGTTATATTAAGGTTAGTAATAAATTTATTCACATAATAAAAATGGTCTTCAAGATGTTGAGAGCGTGAGCTTTCGATCTACTAGATCCTCTTTCAGACGCTTTGAATTGAAGACTGAATGAAATATTTATATAAAGATTGTTATGTGAGAAAAGTTTTTAAAATAATTAAAATTAGATTTAGTTAAACTTAGTTTTGATTTTTTTGAAAAAGATTTTTCCACAACATGTTCAACCAAAAACTTAAACACATCACTAAAGATTTTCCCAACCTTCTCACTGACTTAAAACCTAGCCTCCCTCGTCTCTCACAATTCTATGGCATCCCAAAAATCCATAAACAAAATAACCCTGTACGACCTATCATCTCCAACACAAACTCTGTAGCTTACAAATTATCTTCTTGGTTGTCTAAACAGCTCAAACCTTTACTTGGACATATCTCTCCCTCTCATCTAAAAAACACTGATGATTTTATAAAATAAAAAAACTCAACACATAACACATAATAACTACATCCTCAGTTTCGATGTTACCTCTCTATTTACCTCTGTGCCCGTCCCATTTACCATCTCTTTATTAGAAAGGTATTTTAACGAAAACACCTATACTCTAGAATACCCTTTCCCTTTCCTTAAACAACTAATACACCTCTCTCTTAAACATAATTTCTTCCATTTCAACAACCTACATTGCAAACAAAACTCCGGTCTAAGCATGGGCTCTCCCCTTTCCCCCATTCTCAGTAACCTATTCATGGAACTGATAGAACATTTCTTCATACTCAATCACCCTCTTCTCTCTAACACAACATGGTTTCGTTATGTTGATGAAATTTTCCGACTCCACACCTTTAACCAATAACCCCACTCTCATCCTTAACTTCATCAACTTTACAAACAAAACTCAGGACTAAGCATGGGCTCTCCCCTGACTCCGATCCTCTGCACCCTCTTCAAAATTACTGACTCCGACTCCGACTCCGACTCCACAACCCTGTCTCTAACACAACATGGCTTCGTTATGTTGATGATATTTTTATCTCCACACCATTAACCACTAACCCCACTCTCATACTTAACTTCTTCAACTCAATCCATCCTAACATTAAATTTACAATGGAACTCTCCAACAACAAAACCTTACCATTCCTTGACACCCTACTTACCTGGGATAACAGTCCCACTTTGCTTTACAGTGTTTATCGTAAACCAACTTTTAACCCTTCCTATATTCACTGGTTCTCTTCCCACTCCACCAACACAAAATCAGGTGTTTTAACTTCCCTTTTTCTTAGAGCCCTCCGAATTTGCTCTCCTCCTTTCCTACAAACTGAATTCAACTATATTTTCAACACTTTCACCAAACTCTCATACCCTAAAAACATAATTTCTCACTCTCTCAAACAAGCAAAAAAGAAATTTTATAACCCCCCTACAATTCCCATTAACACTTATTCTTATTTACCAATCCCTCATACCCCACATATTAAAATCATTAAATCCTTACCTACATCTCTAAGACTAACTACCTCCAACACATCCTCCCTAAAACGCATTTTCAAACCGCCTACTCACACCTTCAATAACATTTCACAATGTGTGTACAAAATCCCTTGTTTTAACTGTACCTCTTGCTACATTGGCGAAACTAATGATTTCACTAGACGCCATTACCAACACAAACATGACCTCACTTTTGACTCACAAAACTCGGCACTCACATTACACAGAACCCAATTCAATCACAACATTAACATTAATGGTATGACACCCATTTTACAAGTACTCGACCCCACACAACGCAAACTCATTGAATCCCTTTGCATTAAAAACTTTCCCAATTTTAACATATTACAAGGTGAACATACCCTCGACCCCACCTTAAACAAAATTTTGAACACCACACCTTTTTTCAAAAAAAATCAAAACTAAGTTTAACTAAATCTAATTTTAATTATTTTAAAAACTTTTCTCACATAACAATCTTTATATAAATATTTCATTTAGTCTTCAATTCAAAGCGTCTGAAAGAGGATCTAGTAGATCGAAAGCTCACGCTCTCAACATCTTGAAGACCATTTTTATTATGTGAATAAATTTATTACTAACCTTAATATAACTGCAGTATTTCAATAATTCAGGCCTCCTATTGTAATAGTTACTAAACTAAGAGTCTTATTTCTATATATATATATATATATATAAATATATGTTTTTATATATATATTATATATATATATATATATATATATATATATATATATATATATATATATATATATATATATATATATATATATATATATATATATATAGGTGAAGTTGCATAATAACCAAGCAAAAACTATAGACTTTTCAAAAAACTTTATTTAGATTAAAAGTTTCATAAAGAACTTATTTTTATGTTATGTTTGGATAAAACTGTTATTTTTATGTTATGTTTGATAAAACTTTCTTATGTTTGCAATTATTCGTTGGGGATTATGATAGTAAGGTAAGGTTATAATGAATTTTTGCTAAATATTACTATGTTAATGTAAAAAACTTTGTTTCGTTAGCATATATTCGTTGGTCAGTATGATAATTAGACAGGGTTTTGTTAAATTTTTGTTAAATATTACCAAGTTAATGTAAAATTAACAATGATATGTTAGAGATATGCTTGAAAAAGTGTGAATAGGTTACGTTTTGTATGCTATGTTAGTTACTTTACTGTTGTTAAGTGTGGAACTTTGTTAATGTTAGTAGTTTATTCAAGTGCGTAAGGTGTTAGGTTGCCGTTGCACATTATGTTCTTAGTTCAGGTTATGCTATGTTAGCTTTATTAATGTGAAAACTTTGTTACGTTAGCATATATTCGCTGGTTAGCATTTAAAGAACTTATTTTTATGCTATGTTTATCCAAAATGATACTCAAAATATGACCTGAATCAATAGATCAATAGATCATGGAAGGGTGAGAGGGGAGGGGAGGGGGGCGTATGGTTTGATTTACTGATTTGCTGCTTTAGGATCAGTAAACTATTACACTTTACTATGATATTTTATTCAAAGAATTTATTTTGATGTTATGTTTGGATATGATTATTGCTTTAGGATCAGTAAACTATTACACTTTACTATGATATTTTATTCAAAAAACTTATTTTTATGTTAGGTTTGGATAAAACTTTGTTATGTTTGCAATTATTCGTTTTGAATTATGATAGGTAGGTAAGGTTATGATAAATTTTTGTTAAATATTATTGTGTTAGCATATATTCGTTGGTTTGGATGATAATTAGATAAGGTTATGATAAATTTTTGTTAAATATTAACATGTTAATGTAAAATTAACATTAATATGTTAGAGATATGCTTGACAAAGTGTGAATATGTTACGTTTTGTATGCTATGTTAGTTAATTTATTGTTGTTAAGTTTGAACTAATGTTAGCAGTTTATTCTGCTTAAGGTGTAGCATTTGTCGTTGTGCATTATATTCTAAGTTCAGGTGATGCTATGTTAGCTTTATTAATGTGAAAACTTTGTTACGTTAGCATATATTCGTTGATCAGTATGATAATTAGACAAGGTTATGATAAATTTTTGTTGAATATTACTATGTTAATGTAAAATTAACATTGATATGTTAAAGATATGCTTGAAAAGTGTGAATAGGTTACGTTTTTGAATGATTTTGTTTTGTATGTACTTTACTGTTGTTAAGTGTAGAACTTTGTTAATGTTAGTAGTTTATTCGTGCTTAATGTGTGTTAGGTTTGTCGTTGTATATTATATTCTTAGTTCAGGT